>CAUYRT010045502.1:0-38943 GCA_963574885.1 Lepilemur ruficaudatus
ACCACCCATTGTTGAAGCACTGAAGCATGTAAGACTGCTATGAAGCACCCTTTCCCCCAAAAGACAAGACTTCTTTAAAATGTCATCATCATCCATACAACAACTTCCAAGGCCTGTTACTTAATTGACTTTGTGTTCCAGGGGGAAATGGGAGACTCAAATGCCCTTCTCAAGAAAAATTGGATACACAGCTGGAGTCAGAACTCCTGTACCTCTGGCTCCCAGTGTATTCAACTGTGCATCACCCTGGCTCTAACTGCTGCCAGGACAGTTAAAAAGATAAAATGTCGTGTTGTAATGGTGGGCCCATATTTGAACTTTAATAAATGTGCTTATCATATCTGGGTGACCCCCCATCATTGGGCTTTTGTCTTTCAACTTAGCTGCACGCTAAGGTTTACATCAGGAAAGAGTCCAGGGCACTTCATGGGATTACAGTAATTTGAGGCTTTTTGTCTGGAAGCCATCAAAATCAGCATTAATGTGGAATTAATCAAAATCAGCTTAATGTTGAAAACTCAAAAAGTACGCTTTTTTGCCATATGTGGAACAGAATAACCTGGTTGATGAAAATGGAGCCTGTCCCACTGTCACGTAAGCACCTTTGGATATAGTCCCAACAAATCTTAGTGACTATCCAAGGTCAAGTTTTGTCAACACTTGGATGGAAATCATCCAGAGAAAACCCCAGGTGTGGCAAGAGATATGCTGATGATTCATTAGTTGGCATTCTCCCTTCTGAGTCAATAATTAACCCCAGCATGCTACTATTGGCATTCTGGCATTCTGAAGGCTCTGTGATTTGCACGGCTTAAAAATCTGACTCAATCTAAACTACTGGGCATAAAGGTAATCAAGAGAAAACAACACACCTCCTCGTAACTACAATTCAGAATTAACTGGCTACATAATTTCGGCCAAGTGTTCAGGATTTTCTGCAGAGAGCTTTTTTTTGCCTTAATTTCTCCATAAAATTATAATTTCTTTGGAAAAATTAGTGTGGACGTTGCAGCATGAAGTAGCATCTTGACAGTGCTGTGGGAATAGTTTTCTCATACTGAAGAATTGCTTGAGTTTCTCCCAAAAAAGAAAGCCCCAGGTGAGTTGTTTGCAACAGGGCAATGAGGTTCACAAACCTCAGTCAGCCTCTGCGAAGCTACAGAGAAAAGACTCTTTACAGGGAAAGGCACATTTCTGAAGAGATAGCAGCTGCAAATATGTATACCTTTTTATAGTAACCTTTTTAGTTTATATACAGTATGTTGACGTTTAAGTTTCTTAATTATACCTTCCTTTTAGTGAACTAAAAATTTTTTAGGTTTAGGACACCGTTCTCACCACTCCACCTGCACAAGGGTTGAAAGGGGCAGCCATATTGAGTAACAACAGGAAGTGGAGCCTGGATTTCTTCCTGGTTCAGCATCCAGGTGATACATTCTACGTTAACATGTTCATTACGGTAAAATTTTCAAGCAGCTTAAAAAAGTCACTTTCAAAAAAAATTTTGGGAGGAAAAGACAGCACTTGACTGATGTAAAGGAAGGATGAGGGGGTGTAACTGATCCACACATACTGGCCCTAGTAAGTAGTATCTTTTGGTAGAAGACCATTATGATATGACAGAGCTGGGAACCTGCTAAATTAAAAGACCACATAAAAGCCAAAGTGGTAAATATATAAATATTCAAACTACTTTTATAAGCTTAGTCATTTTTTTTAAAAAAAATTAATTTCAGAGCTGGAAGGGACCTTACAAATTACCAAGTTCATACTAGAAGTTTAAGGTAGAAAAATTGGAGTTTTATGGTATTTCTCTTTCTTCAAAAATATTCCCTGTGAACCCATTAAGAGGAAATAAGGACAGTGTACATTCCTGACAACTCTAAGCAAAATGGGCCACTGAAAGAGATTTGCTCAGAGATCATAGCCAGCTACTTGGTAGTCAAGCCCCTTCCAATTCTAATGCTCTCTTTTAGATTTTTCCACTGTGATCTTTTTCCCCAGATCATGCTTGTCTGAATATTTCATGCCCTACCTCTCTTGACATACGACTGCTTCATCTGCCCTCTCCCTCAGTACTGAGTAGTAGATTGGCTAATCTAATAGAATCTCTTTGAGAAAGCCTTTTAATAGTCAATAATAGCCTAATATGTTATTTCCATAGTGTTATATTCTAACAATTGTATTCCATGCTTAGACCCAATGCTTTTTTAATTATTTAAAAAATAAAAATAAAGTTTACCTGACTCATATCCCTTTTCCCTCAGCACTGGGTAGTAGATAAGAAAAAGTTTGGGCAAAGAGTTATTATTTACATTTTTTTTAAAACAACTGGGTTGTTGGTTATCTATCTTAACTAGAGTCATTTTTTGGAAATTTTCTAAATAATATTCACCTTTTTCCAGATGATGTGCATAGTACTCTCTTGCTTTTCTAATTCTTTTAGGTTATCCATGGTTTCATTTTATATCTTATTTATAATGTTATTTCCTTGCATTGACTGTCTACTTTTTCTTGATTCGACTTCCCAGTCATTTATGTTTTTATTGACATCATTCCATATACATTTTGCAACCTATTTTACTTTAAGTGGTCAATTCTACCTTTTTGTCTATTTTCCTATTTAATTTCTGCCTTTACCTTCATTAGTTCTGTTTGCTGTTCTCCTTGAACTTTATTTTTCATTGATGTGTTTAGTTTTATATATTACTTTATTTGTGAATCCTTTTACTTCTTTACCTAAAATGTTTAGTTCATGCATTTCCTCTTTTAAAAACAATAATAGCATTTAATATGATAAATTTATCTCTGAATCCAGCTCCATGCTATATGTTTATACATGTGATTGACATACTGGTCATTTGTCCCACACTGCACATTCCCCTTTTCTGATAGTGTGCCCATGCAGCCTCTGATGAGCAAAAACTCAGGACATTACAGTCCCATAACTGGTCACATTGGACCAAATCAGTCCCAACTGACTGGACAGGGATGGGCATCTGATTCAACTGGACCAATCAGATTTTTCTCCACTCGAAAATCAGATTTGGAAAACAGCTACTCCAGTCAGTGTCTGTTGTGCCCCAATAGGGATATAAGAATAAGTCAGAATAGAAGAAGCTATGCTCAATCCACGATAAACAGGAATGAGAAAAACTAGGCTATATATAAGCTTGTCTATAAAAAGTGGAAGAACCAAAAGACTATGAGACTATGCACAGTGAAACAGAAAAACAGAAAAGGTAGTCACCTTGATTTTTGCAAGACTTCCTGTTCCTTTCGTGGTTTGGCTTCTTTTTAGAAGCCAGAGTTAGTTTGTTTTCTTGTGATAAGAAGATTCCTGACATAGTAGTTCTATTATTTCATTTTTTAAAATTAATTAATTAATTTAGAGACAGGGTCTTGCTCTGTTGCCCCAGGTAGAGTGCAGTGAGTGGCATCATCATAGCTCACTGCAACCTCAAAACTCCTGGGCTCGAGTAATCCTCCTACCTCAGCCTCCTGAGTAGCTGGGACTACAGGCATGTGCCACCATACCTGGTTAATTTTTCTATTTTTTGTGGAGACAGGGTCTCACTATGTTGAGAACATAGTGGTCCTGAACTCCTGGCCTCAAACGATCCTCTTGCCTCAGCCTCCCAAAGTGTTGGGATTACAGGCATGAGCCACTGCACCTGGCTTTATTTCATTTTTATTTTATTTTTTTCAGTATATTACAGGGGTACAAATGTTTAGGTTACATATATTGCTTTTGCCTTGCCTTCATCAGAGCTTCAAGGTGTGTCCATTCCCCAGACAATACACGCTGCACCCATTAGGTGTGAATATACCCATCCTAGGATTGTTTTGATTTTTTTCTTGCTGATTTTCCTGAGTTCTATATAGATTCTGGTTATCAGCCCATTATCGGATGTGTAACGTGAATATTATCTCCAATTCTGTAGGTTGTCTGCTCTCGTGACAGTTTCTTTGGCTATACAGAAGCTTTTCAAACATTTGATCAAAATTCAACACCCTTTTATGATAAGAATGCTTAACAAAATAGTTATAGATAGAACTTACCTAAAAATGATACAAGCTATATAAGACAAAAACCACAGCCAGCATCCTATACTGAATAGGAAAAAATTGAAAGCATTCCCGCTTAGAACTGGAACCAGAAAAGGTTGCCCTCTCTCACCACTTCTATTCAACTTAGTGCTTGAAGTCCTAGCCAGAGCAATCAGATAAGAGAAGGAAATCAAGAGCATCCAAATGGGGGCAGAAGAGGTCAAACTATTGCTCTTTGCTGACAATGTGATGTTATATCTAGAAAACCCCAAAGATTCTGCCATGAGACTACTGGAATTGATAAACAAATTCAGCAAAGTCTCAGGTTACAAAATCAATGTACACAAATCAGTAGCATTCTTGTATGCCAACAACAGTCAAACTGAGAACCAAATCAAAGACTCAATACCCTTCACAGTAACAAAAAAGAAAATAAAATACCTAGGAATATATTTACCTAAGGAGGTAAAAGACCTCTACAGAGAAAACTATGAAACACTGAGGAAGGAAATAGCAGAGGATGTAAACAGGTGAAAAACCATACCATGCTCACGGGTTGGCAGAATCAACATTGTTAAAATGTCTATACTATCCAAAGTGATCTACAGATTCAGTGCAATCCCTATTATTTCATTTTTAAATTCTTTTATTTTTGACATCATTTTAAACTTAGTGCGGTTTTTTAAAAGTTAAAATAGTGAGTGAGGATAGGTTGTGGGAAAACTAGCTCACAGTTTTCCTACATCACCATTTATCTGTAACAGCAACTTGAATTTTCAGTATAGTTCATGAATTTCTCTTCTTCTTTCAATAACCCCTGCAATTCTTTTAAAGAAAGGAAGTGAGCTGTGTAAATGCAAAGAGCATGTATGAGTGTCCTATTGCTGCTGTAACAAATTAACATGAACCTGGTGGCTGAAAACAGCACCAAATTTATTATCCTTTGTTTCTGGAGGTCAGAAACCCAAAATGAGTTTCATGGACTAAAATCAACGTGCTGTCAGGGCTTTGTTCCTTGTGGAGGCTTTGAGGAAGAATCTGCTTCTTGCCTTTTCTAGCTTCTGAAGTCCATCTGTTTTCCTTGGCCGCGGCCCCTTCTTCATCCTCAAAGCACATTACTAAGCTCTGTTTCCATCATCGCATCTTTTCTCTTCTCTAACCCTTCTGCCTCTCTTTCATCAGGACTATTGTAATTACCTGGGGCCCACCCAGATAAACCATTTTTAACTTAATCACATCTGCAAAGTCTCCTTTACCACTTATGGTAACATATTCCCAGGTTCTGGGATTCTGATATGAACATTTTTGAGTGGCCATTGTTCAGCCTAACACAGAGCATTAAATTGGGGGCTATTCATTCACATGCCAGTTCTATAAATGAGAGCTCTTAAGTAAGTCACTTAAATTCTCTGCACCTCAGTTTCCAAATCTGTAAAGTAAGGAGCTTGTACTAAATGACTTTTTAAAAAATCCCTTTCTAGGCCAAAATTCTATGTTTCTAGATTATCATAAATCACACATAAAATAACACCAAATGTCAGCATAATTCTGGAGGTAGTTATATTTTCTGAAGAATATTTCACTAATTTTAACTACTGGGTCCCTTAGTTTCATGCAAGCATTTAAATTTTCCCTCTCATTTGACAAGAACAGCATTCTGCTTCCCACTACATATAATTATTTTGTTCTTTCTTAATGACATTGTTCCTCCTTCTTATTTAATACTTCCCTTCCTTCCTAATGCTTCTCCTCACTCCGTCCCACCCATACTACCCCACCTCCTAATTCTCTTGCTAAAAACACAAACCAAAAAAACTTGTAAGACTAATAGATATGCTGTAGCTTTTAAAGAAGCCACATTTTAAATGAATACCCCATGTTTTTTCCCATTTGTTTCTCAAAAAGTATTGAAGTAAAATATGAGGCCTATTGTCTATTCCCTCCTCATCCTCTTTCATCACACAAAATAATAAAGCTCTACTTAGTCAATGATTTAAGCCCTTTTATAGGTTCATAAAATAACAACTGTGGAAAATGTTAGGATTAGCACCTACATTTTTTCTTTCCTTGAAGTTATTGTTCGTTTGAAATCCATGAGGTTCTCCGGTGTCTCAACAATATTGGAAATTGGACTGGAGAAGAATCCTTGATCAAACATGAGAAAGCAGAAGGAAATTCAACTTGTTGCAAGATAAATCTTTATAAAGCCAGTTGGGTAGGCAAGCATCCAGTGCCCAAAGGAACTGGCAGTCTCGAATGTGATGTGGACCTCCACACTGATAGAACCTTCTGGGTGGGGGCTGATATCCAGGTGCTAGACAGCAGGCAGAAGGGGAGGTCAGGCACAAAGTAGGCACTGTCCTTGCATGTCACGCGTGGTGGGAAGTGTAGAGGTGGGGCATGCAACCCACGTGGTATAACAGGTCAGGCACAAGGTCGCTACTGTTCTGTGCTGTCGGTTCCTAGCAATAATCACACCTGTGTGGGGAGTAAAGTAAACAAGGCCTAACTCTTTCGCTCTCACATTAACCTGATGAGACTATTAATGTATTTCCTGCTTTTCAGGATTGATTCAGGAAGTGAAAGGAGGCAACAGAAAAGCAAAGACTGATTTTCAGAACTAGCCTTTCTTTTTAGAAACTAAGCTCCTACCTTCCGGGATGGTACTTTTAATTCCAAACCCTAAACATCACAGCATCTGGAGAAACCAAGAGTACTTAAAAGAATTGTCAGAGATTAAATAAAAGACATAAGTGACAATCTCATACAGGAAAGAGAATAAGCTTATTTTAAGTGGATATTTTTAAAAATTCAGTTTATTGTTTTAGCCCCATTCCTAGTTCATTCCCATCAACACAAATTAATGCAAAAATGTATTTCAAATCTAGCAAGAGCCAAGATGAGCACATTTCTTTGGCTTTCTCCAGTACTTATTTTCTATACTTCCATTATCCTAACTCTGAATTTGGCTTGAAAATACTTTCCAATTAATGTCTAACACGATGCAGCTTATGATGTGGTTATAGACTCTTTGGGGAACAGAATTAAACCATCAAACCCATTTTGTAAGTCTAGGGTTAAAGGTTAATGGATTTACTAAAATGCTAAACAAATTCAAAGTAGTATCCCTTGGAGGGAGAGATGAGGAAAAACATCAAATGTTTGTCTTGCCAAATTTTATCTCTATTCTGTAAATGTTCTAAATAACATCAAAGGAACTGCAGAAAAACTATAGAACCTAAAGAATTAAGGATTGAGGATTTTCTAGCAAATTTAAGTTTTTACCTTGCTTCCTGGAAGTAACAGAATAGTACATCAACAGCAAATATTATTTACATTTAGCAGATGACACAGATGAGACCACAAGAAAAACTGACATGTTCAGCTTCTCACAATAATAATAGAAAGGAGATTAATATTCATAACCTGGGAATCCAGCTGTATTACTTATTACCTGGACCATCGTTTCTGAGAATTAAAAATATGATATTGCAGTTGACACATAAAAGTTATAGTTCTTCAAAAAAATTTAAGCTCAATTACAGATGGTGTGATAGATTAAAATATTCTTTCTTCCTCCCTACCTCCAGCGGAGGAGTGGAGTGTTCTACTCTGTCTGTAGACTTCGGGCTTGCCTACAGAACTTGCTTTGACCTATGGTCTCGTCTGATGACAGATATGACACCAGCAGAAGTTTGAAATGTGCTTGAACAGTTGTCTTCTTGTGTCACTGCCATTGCCATGAAAAAAAAAAAAACTACTGTTTGATCCAGCAATCTCAGTACCCCATATTTACCCAAAGGAAAGAAAGAATGCCACAAAAAAGACATCTGCACTCAAGCGTTTATGGCAGCAAAATTCACAATTGCTAAAGTGTGGAAACAACGTGAATGCCCATCAATCCATGAGTGGATTAATAAAATGTGATTTATGCATAATATGGAGTACTACGTGGCCATAAAAAATGGTTAACTATCTCTTATATTATCCTGGATGGAGCTGGAGCCCATTCTTCTAAGTGAAGTATCACAAGAATGGAAAAACAAACACCACATGTACTCACCATTAAATTGGTAGTAATCGAACAAAACTTATGTGCACTTATGGAAATAACATTCATCGGGTGTTGGGCAGATTGGAGTGGGGAGGAAGAGATGGGTAAACTCACACCTAACCGGCACAGTGACCACTGTCGGGGGATGGGCATGCTTGTAGCTCTGACTTGGGCGGTGCGAAGGCAGTTTATGTAACCAAAGCTTTTATACCCCTGAAATATTCTGAAATTAAAAAAAGAGACTCCTCTGTATATCTGTTCACCCCAGGATAAAGACCAGAGCCAAATCTGCAGCTTAAAGCGAAGCCACTCTATTGAGTCCAACCCGGATCAGCCAACTCCTACCAACCAAAAGACCCACTGAAAGACAAGCGGAGTTCAGAGAAAGCCCTTCTTGCTTAGCACTGATTGTTGAATGGCAATGAGATGACACATTACATAATAACGACTAACCAAACAGATGAGGTTTACATGGTCTACAGTCTAGGGGCTGGAAATAGTTGATTCCCTGAGCTTCTTTCCTATTTCTAACTCCTGAGTCCTAATTCCCCCAGGCTAAGGTGATTTGCTCTAGCTCCCAGGAATTTCTCTTATTTTGCAACTAAATTTTGTTTAGTTTGTCTTCCTACTGCCCCAATAGTTACAATTTAAACAGCCATAACCTGTGTCCCACATAGCTTGACATTTTCTGCTGAAGGAATTCAGGACATGCTGCCCCAAAATATGCTGCTTTGGATTTCAAACTGGGGGCCCTTGGGGAACAGCAAATGCAAGAAGGGCTTTCTGTGAACTCCTCTTGTCTGCCTAAAGACAGGGCTCCATATGGAACACCATTGTTGTGGGTCCCCTGTGTGGGCATCTCATCAGCCAGGAAAGACAACTCACATAACAGGAGAGGAGACTGGCCATCATCACCATGCCCAGACAGACTTTGTCACCTGTTCTCCTGAGGGCCCTTTCATCTTTCCCCAAAATTGCTTATTCTCCCCTAAATTGCCTACATTCCCCCTGCCCTGCTCCCATATGAAGAGGGTATACGAACTTCTAGAGCTCATCAAGTTTTTGCATATTTGTTTTTCCTTCGTGTGATGCCCCTGTGAATGTAATAAATTTGTATACCTTGTCTCCTGTTCATCTGCCTACCCTCAGTTTATTTTACAGACTCAATTAGCAAACCCTCAGAGGGAAGAGGGGAAGTCTTCCCTCCCTTACTCTGCTATTAATCAGGGTAATCTGTGGAATCCCCAGGAATGTAAATGGCCTTAAAGTGTTTACAGATTTGGTTTCTGCTTATTTTCACTTTTCTGCTGTATTTAGAGGAAGACAGCACCAGGGTCATTGTTTGTTCAAGATAGGTTTTATTACTATAAAAATCTTATTTTCATGTAACATTCAGAAAGTATCTATTTTTAAAATGATAGAATCTGGGTATAATACCATAAGAAATAAGGCTGATATGGTATAACAAATGGTTTATTACATTAGAAGTCCACTTATATAGATAGCTATGGATAAAATGCACACAATGGGATGTAAGTCAGACTTGCAAGATGTAGGGTTCTCAGTTTGGGCACTATTGGCATTTTGGCCCAAATAATTCTTTTTTCAGGGACTCTGCTGTGCATTGTAGGATGTTTAGCAGCATCCCTGGCCTCTACTCAATAGATGCCAGTAGTACCACAGTTCTGACAACCAAAAACATCTCTAGACATTTCCAAACGCCCCTAGGAAAAATTAGTCTGGTAGAAAGCCACTGAGTTAGAGGATTTTGTATGTTAATTTATTGACTAAAGATGCCTAACTCAGAATCAGCTCCATTTTTCCCTTTTTTCCTCCTCAATGATTTTGCTAAACTGCCCGATCTCTGTTTTCTCTCTACCATCAAGGGTCGTCATTCTTTATGCATGCCTCTCAAATTGTAAAGAAGTGTTTCATTGCATTGAAATCTACTTATAATGCAATGATAAATGTCAAAGCAACATTATGGAGATAAACTCTTAAATAGACAGGGACTGGTAAACATAATATCAATTATGCTAACTTTTTGGTTCCAATACTGTATATTGAAACCAAAATGGTAAATATTGAAACCATTCTGTACATGCACATAGTCTTATTACATGGATTTGGACATCATAATGGTATTCATTAAAGAGATATTTTACCAGTATCTCATTGTTCTCAATTGTATAGCATCAAGAATAGGGGATTTCTCTACTGACTTGAAGAAGCTTTGTACTCCAAAACAGCTACAACTAGTCTGATTCTTATAATTAGACAGTATAAGATTTCTTGCATACAAACACCATAATCACATTTTGTTTTCGACAAAGAACCATCTGTTTTCTAAAGGATGCACTCCCAGGCATGCAATATTTCATTTAGATATTATGATGTTGCTATATTTTCCTTGCCATGGGAGCCATAGTCATTGCAAGTGTAAAGTCCACAAGCCATGTGTTGCAATAAGGTTATCCCCTTTTCCAATGTTAGTTTTGAGGCAGTGTGTCAATATTTTATGCATAGACTAACATAGAAAATATGGTAATAACTAAAACAGCTCACAGTAGAGCCAACTGCACTGGCAGATGGTGAATACCCCTTCATTCACAATGTTCAATTGTAGGCTACAAAGTCAAGGATTTTGCTTGGATCGGGTAGTTGGCCAATCTATTCTCCACATTCCCTCAAGTCTAATATTCTATTATTCTTATTTTTAAAACTCTAATTTCAATCAATTAACCCTTGAACTATTTTTGGAAAGCAAGTGCTATGGGAGGTAATGCCTAATATTTATCACATATATCTCATTTTATCCTCCACAAAGTCCTATAAAATGGGTGTTGTCATCTCCATTTTACAGGTGGAGAAAATAAGCTTTAGAAAGATAAAGTACCTCCTTCAAACTCAGTGTCAAAGTAGAGATTTAAGGCCAGGTCCAGCTGACTGCACAATCATTACCCTGAAGAAGTAGACTAAGGGTCAGCACTTATAATGATTTTTTAGCCAAGTCATAATATACAAGTCACAGATTTTTGCCATGCACAACAAACTCTTTCTCCATGTCTCTTAAAATTCTGTGCCTTCTATCACATATAACAAAGTTCTGTATTCCACAGAAACCCGATTAGGCAACGAAGAGAACCATAGTAATAAGAGTCCTGTTGCAAATGAAGCTTTGTTCTTTAGTTAAGTAATTGTATTGGTTCAAAATATAATTAAATTTTCTATACACAGCAAAAAAAAAAAAACTCAATTAAAAGGAAAGAATAAAGCCATATCATTTTAATTTTGTTATCTCTTTTAAAACTGTGTATACCAATTTACTGAAATGTGTGGGTGTGTGTAGTAAAAAGTTTCGAGTCCTAGGTTTCACGTTTGTGCCATTCTTCTCCACACCTTTAGAAAGATTTATAAAGAAACGTGATCGAAAACAGATCACGAAACTTGTTTATGGTACAACTATTTTCTTGATAGAAGTCAGACAACTATAAAATGAGATGGTTCCCGTTGCAGCATATATATTATTTTAGAGCAAGATGAGAAAGCATAATGCCAAAAGCATGCACCAGAAATGCTTTTTCTGTGTGAAAATAATGAAATGTCAGGATCAAGAGGATTCCCATAAATCACTGTTATTCACTTCTGTTTTAGTTTATCACATGAAATGCGTGCAGCTATGGATCTGAGACCTTTTCTCCTATTAAATCCACAATTGACTAAATCGACACAACTCTACTGTCTCACACACAAAACAGTCATCCTATCTAAATTACACGATTTAGAGTTATCCATTCCTTGACCTTTCCTTAGCTTATATTCCTTATTTACAGTTCCGAGCTTTTGAAAGCCGACTTGACTTCCAAAAGTGTTTTTCTATGACAAACAAAGCAAAACAATCCCTCTAGAGCACATTATTATATTTGTATCCTGTCTTTTTCCAAAAGATACTTGAGAGGACTTACAAAATGATACATAATAATGTGGCAACATTTAAAGACAGAAAAAATCAGAGACAAAGAAAATAATAATGAAGGAAAACTTTACAATGTGATTTACTTGAAAAGTAAAGTTGATTGACCACTTAGACCCTATTACTCATGATTATAAACAAAAGAACCAATTCCAGACCAACCTGCTCTACCGGTCTTCCTCGAGGAGGCCATTTCTCTCTGTTATAGCCCACTCTTACTTCATGTAGAGTCTTTCTGGAAGCACAACAGGTCAGTTGTAGTATTAAAGTGATAATGGACACCATTTGTTGAGCATTTCCTCTGTGCTACCCAAAACATCGCTCATTAAATTTGGTCGCACTCTAAGCTAAATTCAGCTAGCAGATATTTGTGCACTGTTATTTTATTTTTTCCCCACGTAGATATTTCTTGTGTACTTTGTGCATATAAACCCTTCAAGGGCAAGGACAAGATATTTTACTCCTTTATATCGCTCATAATCCCAATTCCACCACCCCTACCCCTTAAAAAAAGATTTATTACAAAAGCAATCTATGGAAAGAACAGCCTTTGCCCACCTTTGTCATATATACGTGGCCACGTGTGTGTTTGTCTGTGTGTATCCTATTCTAAACATGCTTATTAGAGACCTTTAATCCCAATACCAAAGTCTATACATATAATGAAACTTTGCAAGCAGAGCTGAAAGAGATTGTTGTGGGTTGAACTGTGTCCCTCTCAAAATTCATATGGTGAATCTTAACCCCCTGTACTTCAGACCTTATTTACAGATAGGATATTTACTGAAGTAATGGAGTGAACATGAGGTTATTAGGACGAATCTTAATCTAATACAATGGATGTCCTTGCAAGGGGGGGAAATGAGATACAAACAGGGCAGAGGGAAGACACTGAAGACACAGGGAGAAGACAGCCATCTGAAAGCCAAGGAGAGAGGCCGGGTACAGATCCTTCCTTCACGGCCTTCAGAAAGAACGAACCCTGATGTTGGACTTGATGTTGAAAGAACCAACGCCTTGAGGATGGACTTCTAGCTTTCAGAATTGTGAGAAAATTAAATTTTGTTGCTTAAGCCACCCAGTTTGTAGGTGCTTTGTTACAGCAGCCCTAGGAAACTAATACAGGGGGTATTAGGGGGTTTTGTTTATGTTTATTAACTTGCAGCAGCTGGATATGTCTGAATTTGTTGGGATAAGAATTGTATACATTTTACTCTTTATATTTATATGTAGCAAACTATTAAGACTATATGCATAGTAGGGTCTGATATCAATATTTAGTTCCTACTCACTGATGAACAGATGGTAACTTTTTACCAGTGTTTCCAAGAGAATAACATTTGTCCTGATCCAGTCTGAATGATAAAATGTATAGTACCGTCATAATCACCAACACTATACTGAGGTCGTGCTCCGTGACAGCTACTGTTACAAGCACTGCATCCATGTCAAACCATCTAATCTCCACAGTTACACGAGGGAGGAAATGCTATTATTATCTCTGTATCTTGCTGCTTTGCATAGCTCCTTTCTTTCTTCAGGCCTTGACTACTAACCACAGAAAGTTCTAGTCTTCCCTTATGTATTTGCCTAAAGACCATTCTTTTAAGAACAAATGTTTGGTAGCTCCTCTTCTCAGAAGCCTTTCATTCTATCAACTTATGCTACAAAATGCTGGATATTAATATTAAAAGTTAATGAAAGTTTTGTATATAATGCCACTCTCCATCATCCTGTAGGTCACTTAGTTCAGAATCCTTTTGATGATTGCTTAAAATTCTCATCCCAAAGCCCTAGCCCAGACCTAATGAATTCTTTCTGTGAGTGGAGCCCTGAAAACCATATTTGTAAATAAACTTCTTGAACAGTTCCTCTACACGTTCAAATTTGAGAACCAAGGCCTGTTTTTAAAATGCCATCTGTGTTTCCACTAAATTTTAGTTTAATTAATTCATTCATTAATGCAGACCTTGACTACTAATCATATGGGAAGAATCTTTAAAAATGATAAAAGGATAAAAATGAAATTACAATAAAATTTTAAAAATCAATGCATCTTTAAAGCAGATTACATGAACACTGTTAGGAAGACAAGGAAAGCAAGCATTAATGCCCAAGAAATGAGCCTGAAAACATCACTAATCCATCTGCTTTACATTAAATGTCTCATTAAGAAGGACAATTTTGGCATACGGTTCCTGACCCTGTGGATTTCACCAATTATTTCATAATTCTGCAATCCAACCTACGAGTTCCAGAACATGTATTGACAATGAAATCTAATGGACTGGAAAGAAGAAAAGAATTAATTATAAAAGATACATCATTCTATTATTTCAGGAAATTTTCTATCAATTTGATTTCTCGAAAGTCAGCAGTTTTACAGAAAAGCCTAAATACTTCTAAGTTCCTAATTAGTAACAGGAAGAGGCATCCGGTGATCCTCACCTCTTGGTTTTCAAAGCCTTGTATAGTCCCCTTCTATATTGAAGAGAGCTGACATGTCTAACCAGTACGTTATTGAAAAAAATGGTAGAATGGGACTTCTGAGGCTAGGTCATAGAAGATGTGTTTTTTCTCTTGTTTTTCTCTCCCATATTACTGTTCTGAAGGACTCCCACGGCCATGCTGAGCTCCCATTGCAAGGACACTTAAGTAGCCTAGGGAAAGAACCATGTGGAGCAGAACTGCCTTCTGGCAACAGCCAGCACCAACTTTCTACCCCTATGAGTGAGGCTCCTTGCAAGCACAACCTCCAGCCCCAATTTTTCAAATACCTGCAGCCTCAGCTGCCGTCTTGCTTGCAACCTCATGAGATACCCTAAACCAGAAGCATGCAGCCAAGCCACTCCTGAATTCCTAACCCACAGAAACCATGTGATACACCAAATGTTTGTTTGCTTTTGAGTATTTTGTTATATAGCAATCAATATTAATTAATACAGGTATAAATGCAATAATTCCAAGGATACTTAGAAAATGCTGAAATAGCACTTGACACTGTTGACCTACATGTCCTCACTTAGCCCTCCAAATGTATTTTCACTTTTCCACTATTTTTTCAGATAGCTCCTTCTCAGTCCCTTCTGGTTTATTCTTTCTCCTCCTATCTCTCATACTTGGCCATTTCCCAGGATCTACTTTTCATCCTCTTTGGTTCATTCATCCCATATCAAATAATCCTCTCTAGGAAGATGGTTTTCAAATCTTTTTCTCCAGCCCTGAATGTCTCTCCTCGGCTGCAATATACAAATGGCACTTGAACTTTTCCACTTGGATGCTCAGAGTCAACGTATCTGCACTTGGATTTGTCTTCTTGTTTTTAAAATTGATGGTCCTGTTCTGACTTTAAATCTATTAGTGGGACCATTCTTCTCCCTATTGATAAACCATCAAACTACTAATTCTCTAACTCTTCACTCATTTTCTGACTTCCATATTTTATCTTTAAATGCTGTGAATTTAGGCTGATTACGTGTCTTTAAAATCCTATCTCTCTTCATTCCTATTCCCTGACTCACAGGCACTTCCTTGTGAGGTGCTAATTACAATAACTTCATCAGGTGATAATTGCGGCAACCACTGTATTTACTCTTACTGACCTTTGGCATCTCTTCACTTCTATTCCTCATGCACACAGCTGTCAAATTCAACTTTCTAGACATGACATCTATTATTCTTTCACTCAGGAACTTTCTATGGCAATTCCTTGTCCTGAATTTTACCTTCCTCAACACCTTCTCCAATTATTGCATTATTTTAATCCTCCTCAACTGAGCCGGATTTTTATTACCATCCTAACATGCCAAACGTAGTTCCACCTCCGTACACTTGCCAGTCCATTCCCCACTCATTAATGACCTCCTTAGTCTCATGCATGTTCATAATCCCTAAATCCTTGTCGTGCTTCACAACCCAACTCAAGTCTCACATTTCTAATAGATTTTCTCTATTCTCTCTGGTTCACAAAATGTTGCCAGTATATGTTTCAAAACTACAATGAATAGAGAGGCAATATTAATCTGGAATTGAGATACTATCTATAAAACTTCTCTGGGGGAAGGGGGGCAAAGGCAACTCACGTAACCTAAACATTTGTACCCCCTGAAATAAAAAAATAGAGATTCAAAAAAAAAAACTTCTCTGGGCTACTATTATACTTGCTACTCATTGCATTCATTAAACAATACATAACATATATCTTTGGGCTTTCAATCAATGAAGATCTAGCCTAACAGGAATCAGCTGAAATAGAATGGCATTTCTGGAAACCTCTAGAAATTCCATAATTCCACCTGAAATTAGGAATGAATGTTGGTCATTAATAAACCAGTTCTAACCACATAGTGCCTAAATGATTAACTCAGAGTAAATTTACTTCAATTTAGAACAGAAACCAGCCTTTCCTACAGTTGTTTGATTTCCTTTTTTACTTTTTATACATTTTATTAATAAGAGGACTGCTTATCTTTATCTTAAAATTAAAATTATTTTATGTGTCCCTGAAATCTCTTAAATGCTAGACCTAAAGGGCAAGCCCACATAATGGCATTTCTCTATCAGCACCAACATAGCATATCTGCCAAAGCCAAAAAAGCAACATATAAAGCCATTTATGATTTATCCAACCCCAAAATACTGACAATAACATTATGGAAATTTTTCATGTTTATGAATCTCTTTTCCTTCCATAAATTGCTTGCCTCTAGAAACCAGGTTCAATATTCATTCGATAAATGTTTATTGAATATTAGTTCATGAAGGATCCATTTAAAAATGTGAAGCAAGAATGTATGAAACAGTCAGAGTTCTGAGCTGTAAGCAAGAGAAGCCAACCCTGGTCACAAAAGGAAAACACTGTATTGAAAAGCCACTGAGTCCCACACAGAATCATCTAGAAGCCTAGAGAACCAGGCTGAGACAATGGCCAGAAACAAAAGGGAGCTAGACCAGGACATAAAACTGGCTGGGGAGAGCACTGATGCCCTACGTCTGCCCACTGGACACTGGAACTACCACCACTGCGACCTCCAGCACTGGACCCTGGAGGCCACTCCTGACACTGCTACCTGGGGGACTGGATGTTGCTGTTGCTTTTTGCTTCAGATGCAAATTCTGTAGCAGGCATGTCTGACTGGGCTAGCCCTGGTCATGGTTATTTATGTACCTCAGCCACAAGATGCTGGGAAAACTGTGACAATACTTTTTAGCTTCAATACCAAGAGGCAAAAGAGATCAAACATAGGAATGAGATTCAGATACCAGACAACAAATAATTTTTTAAAGAATAGATGTCCACTGCGATGTATTATGATCATTTTTCACCTTAGAAAGATCATTCTAACACAATATTAGAATAATTATAGAGGCAAAATTGGAGTTTCAGCTTGAAGCTGCATATAAAACATTATGAAACTGAGAGGATAAGGAGGAAACATGGATTTAAAAGAAAGTGAGGGCCGGGCGCGGTGGCTCATGCCTGTAATCCTAGCACTCTGGGAGGCCGAGGTGGGTGGATTGCTCAAGGTCAGGAGTTCGAAATCAGCCTGAACAAGAGCGAGACCCTGTCTCTACTAATAGTAGAAATAAATTAATTGGCCAACTAAAAATATATAGAAAAAACTAGCCGGGCATGGTGGCGCATGCCTGTAGTCCCAGCTACTCCGGAGGCTGAGGCAGAAGGATTGCTTGAGCCCAGGAGTTTGAGGTTGCTGTGAGCTAGGCTGATGCCACGGCACTCTAGCCCAGGCAACAAAGTGGGACTCTGTCTCAAAAAAAAAAAAAGAAAGTGAGGTGACACTTTGATGGAATCCAGAGACCAATTGGACTTGATAAGTCAAGGAAGGTTGTCAAAAATGGCTTAGATTTCCGGCCTGAGGGTCCATGTGAATTAAAACAGAAAATGCAGCAAATTGAGAGAAGATGATAAATATCAGTTAGGAGCATGTTGAGTATAAAGTGTCTGTGATAGTTTAAATATGACCATAAATTCTTTGTAGTTTTTCTTAGCAAAACGGAAAAAAAAAAAATAAAAGAGTGGAGTCTATTTTCCTCACTCCTTGAAATTTTAGCAGCTCTTATGATTTGCTTTGACCAACAGAACATGGTAAAAGTAACATGAGACTGGCAAGTCTCAGCCACAAATGGTCGTGTAGTTTCCAGTTTCCACACTCATTCTCTTTGGAGCATTTTCATCACCATACGAAGAATCCCACGCTGGCCTGGACAAGAGACCAGAGGAGAAAAAGAGGCTCGGCCATTCTAGCCTTCTGAGCTTAAGACCCAAAAGTGTGAATGAGATCATTCAGGACCAACCAACCCCAGCCAACCCACCAACTGACTGCAGCCACCTGAGTGACCCTGGGCAGAAGAACCATCCAACTGAGCCCCATGTAAATTGCGGAATCATGGAAAAAAAACTGTTGTTTAAAAACACTACAGTTTGGGATTGCTTATTATATAGAAGTAGAGAACTGATATATTGCTGATAGACTGTCCAGGAGGATAGGTCCATTTGAGAATTGGATATGAGTCTAGAGCAAATGAAAGATAATATGACCATCATGATGGTCAATGTCATGGACTGCATGAGATCATATTGCATGAGGTCATATTGTTTCAGTCATGGGCAAAGGTAATAATTTACACTAACACTTAAGACATCAATAGAGAAAAAAAAAATTAGTGAAAGAAACTGTGAAGGAGCAGCCAGTGATGATTCAAGCAAATCCATTAAACAACTAAGAAGTCACGGATGACCTTGGTGAAAACTATTATGTTTTTTGGAGAATTGGTATAAAAGCCAGATAATGTAGATTGCAATGGGTTTTGAAAGTAAAGAAAAAGAAAAAAAAATCAGTGGAGATATCTCTTTGAAAATATTTTCATATGACTAGGGCAAAAGATAGTGCAGAAGCTTGGAGGGTTTTTTTCCAAAAGATGAAAAAAATATCAACATGATTATGAAGTGGTGTGAAACAAGACAGATATTTAATTTATTCAAAGATTTCAATGATGCTGTAATGTTCCTGGGGAAAGAGCAGGGGAAGGGATTGGGCACAGGGGTAAAGGGACCAGCCTTTTTCAGAAAGAAGAGCTGTACCTCTATTGACCCTGGATAAAGAATAGCAGGGCAAGTGTCAGAAGCTGATTTGGTGGGGATGGGCCAATACTGGAAGATAGGGAGGCACAGTCTACAGTAAATTAATTGCCAGGAAAGGGAAGTAATTTCTGCCTAAGATTCTCCATTTTCTCTGTAAAGTTAGAGATCATTTATCTTCCAAAAGTGGGGATGTATGAAGAGCTAGGAGACCTGAGGAGAGTAGCAAAGATTTGAGCAGGGAATAGTTTAAATATGGCCACAAATTATTTGCAGTTCTTCTTAGCAAACAGGCTTTTGGAGTCTGTTTTCCCAACTTTTGAAATAGAATTTGTCTGATGCCTTGCTTCAACCAATAGAATGCGACAGAAATAAATGTGCCTGGCAAGTCCAAGAGCTCTGGGTTCAGATTCTGCCTCTGCCACTTATTAGCTGTGTGGCCTGTGGAAAGTGTATTTTTTCCACTCAATTATGCAGCGTTCATTTGTTGAATAATAGACTCTCAGATGCACCAGGCAGTATTAGCTGTATCACAGTGAAAGAATAGAAACAGCAATATAGTCACTATTTTTATGAAGTTTATAATACTTGGAAATTACTTACGCTGTGTCTCAATTGTCATGTCTGAAAAATGTGTCTAATAATTGTAGCAATTATACTGACAATGGCTAACAGTGAGTGTAAGCTATGTGTATAACACTGTTTTCAGGCCCTAACTATATTATCTCACACTACTCTCCCTACAGCACTGAGGGGTTAAGTAATATTATTTTTCCCATTTTATAGATGAGAACACTGATATCAAGAAGTTAAAGAACTTGTCCATTTTTATGGCTGCATAGTATTCCATGGTGAATATATATACCACATTTTCTTAATCCACTCATGAATTGATGTGCACTTAGGTTGATTCCACATCTTTGCTATTGTGAATTGTGCTGCAATAAACATTGAGCATAGATGTCTTTTTGATAAAATGACTTCTTTTCCTCTGAGTAGATACCCAGTAGTGTAATTGCTGGGTGGAATGCCAATACATTTATTTCTTTGAGGAATCTCCATACTGTTTTCCATAGAAGTTGGATTATTAATAATTTGCAATTCCACCAACAATGTATAAGTATTCCTTTCTCTCTGCATCCATGCCAGCGTTTATTGTTTCTTGGTTTTTTAATAATGGCCATTCTGACATATACCATGGAGTACTTCTCAACCATAAAAAGGAATGAAATAATATCTTTTGCAGCAATTTCTATGGAACTGGAGACCATTATCCTAAGTGAAGTATCTCAGGAATGGAACAACAAACACCACATATACTTTCTAATAATTGGGAGCTAATTAATGGGCACACATGCACAAAGAGATGTAAAGGTCATCGGAAATCAAAAAGAGGAGAGGTGGGAGGGGTTGAGGGTTAAAAACTTACCCATAGGGTACAACGAACACTATTTTTGTGATGGGCACACTAAAAGCCCTGACTTAAGCATTATAAAAGATATCCATGTAACAAAAAGATTTGTACCCTCTTAATATTTTGAAATAAAAAAAGAGTGAGAAAAAAACTTATCCAAAGCCACACAGCCAGTAAGTCCTGAAGGTGGATTTCAAATACAAACAAAATGACTCCAGAGTCTCTCTTTCTTCCCATAGGGCAGCTTTAAATAAACTAATTAATTAATGTTATGGTGCCGAGTCTCATGGGTTGTGTAATATTGGCTTCCTATCAGTACTCAGTATTAGAGAAGATAGACATTTGGATTGGTCTGAGATTGGACTTTTCTTGGGCATACATAGTAGATAGTTGTGGAAATCATGTACTACCAAGACACTATTAAAATAAACATCCCCTGTGGGCCTAGGCTAGCTACAGAAGGAAATTAAGCCAAGGAAAAGGTGATAAATTGGGAGAAGTTCAGGGATAAAGGGAATTGAATCTCAACTAGGTGCAAGAATACTTGTAGGTGGAATATGGAAGTGAACGAACAGGAAAGACAGTAGGTTGTGGCACACAAATGGATCACCTTAGTTAATGTGCCATGGGTGGGACAGATGGCCTACGCACATAGTCCTCAAATAATAAAATGTGGGCATGAAGGAGTGCCATGAGGGAATCTTGATAAGAAATCTCTTTTGGTACTTGCACAAAGCCTATTTCTGTTTGGGTAGGATCAAACACTTGTTGATGGCATTAACGAGAGGATTCACCATTGCTTATAGAAAACTTAGGATTTCCTTTTGGAACATAGTGACATTAAGTCAGCATTTCTCCTCTCTGTTTTTGAAAATTATCCAAAAAGCAAAGAGCAACAAGGAGTATGAGAGGAAGGAAAATAAAAATCACAAACTCTGTTTTTGGTGACATTTTTAGTGAATTTAGAAGACAGCTAAAACTCCAGACCCCACAGAAACGGGAAGACCACCAAAAAGCATAGAGGTTGGGAGAAGAAACTGATATACAGTACTGAGCAGAAAGAGCTCAGTAGTGGCAGATCTCAGAAAGAGAGCGCAAAATAAATTTCTTGAAGATAGAACACAAGATGCCAAACTTAAACCCTTTGCTTAAACTTAAACCTCTGCCCCTATGAGAATAGGGGCAACCAAACAGACCTGCCTGGGTTCCAAGAAGAAAGGACGGTGGAATTATATGGGGAATCACATAGACTAGCCGTCTTTACAGGAAGTGGTACATTTCTTTGGCAGTGGAAGGAGGGGGAAAAGACCTTCCATTATAAAAAAATACAAAAAAACAAACCAACGACAACAAAAAAAATCATGACTGCCTATCTCCACAAGATGGGGGAGAAATGAGAACCCACTGTACTAGATCACAAGAAAAATTCAAGCTAGCTTGATATACAGGCTTGATTCATCCCTAACTTAAGCCTCCTACAAATACTGACCTGAGGAAAACTTGCGTAAGTAATTTAAAAGGTACTAGTTCATACTCTATACAAAAATCTACAGAGAAAAAAAAAGAAGTGAGGACAGAAATAGAAAAACAAACGGAAGGTGAAAAACTACCAGAAAGAAGTTGTTGTGGCAACAAAAAAATATATATACATATGACCAAATTAAGAGGGGCGAAAAGCCTAATGAAACAACCACCTCTTAAAAACAAGCATGTAACATAGAAATACAATAACTTAGGGAAGAGATGCCAGGATAACAGAAAGGGATGAAATATGAGCTGATAGAAATTAGGAATAAAGTAAAAGAAAAAATATAATCAACACAGAGGTAAATGTAAAATTGGGAAGGAGTTCAAGGGAAGTTAGCACTGCTAAAGGCCCCATGATGGACATGAAATAAAAACTTTAAAACTAAGCAAAATGAAACAGAAATAGTCATTTAAGAAAATTTTTCTGAAACAAACGATTTAACAAATATTGGAAATTTACCATTCCCCAAGGTAAACTAATCCAGAATGATTCATACTGAGAAATATGCTAATGAAGTTTGGAAACTTTATAAAGAAAGGAAAGTCTTTGGGTACACAGGAAAAAAGATCTTGGGTTGGCCTCAAATTTTTCCACATCTTTTAACATCAGAACACAATGGAAGAATACCTACAAAATCTCCAAGGAAAAATTGTGATTTAAACATTTTATACCCAATCTAACTGCTTTTCAGCTGTAAGGACAACAGACAAATTGTTTTGAACATTCAAGAATTCAGGGACTATTGTTCCCAGAAGTCTTCCTTATTAAGGAACCAACTAGAGAAATACTTCAGTCAAACTCTGGCAGTGAGCACTGCATCTAAATAACTAGAGGACTAAGACTAAAATAAATGTAGGAAATAGAGTGACAAGCTCAAAACACCAAAAGCTCTGACAAATTATAAGTCATATAATAAAAAAAGAGTTTAGAATGGTAGAGGGTAGAGGAGGTTAGAGGTACAACAAGCACCTTAGCCTGGCTTCCTAGAAAGCAACACTTGTGATAAAGGCTTTTGTGCAAGTACTTTATCGGAAAGTGTGATCTAGGCAGCGGTCCCCAACCTTTTTTGCACCAGGGACTATTTTCATGGAAGGCAATTTTTCCGTGGACTGAGGCAGAGGGGAGATGGTCTTGGGATGATTCAAGCACATTATATTTATTGTGCACTTTATTTCTATTATTATTACATTGTAATATATAATGAAATAAGTATACCACTCACCATAGGTTGGGGACCCCTGATCTAGAGAACAAGGGTGAAAGATAAAAGAAGGAAAACAGAGGAAGGAGGGCCAATACAAAAGTGCATTATCAAGTTATGCATTGCTACGGGCCCCACTAATTGACCCAAAATTGTTCAATGAAAATAATTACCTTCATCCTACAGATTTGGGGTGACACTTTTCTTATATGCCAAATTCCCTTTTTTATGTTAGACCTATTTCTGGATTTTTGTTTTATTTCCATTGATCTGTCTTTCATCTCTGGTACCAGTGCCACATTATTTTGGTTATTGAAGATTTAAAATGTGTTGGAATAGGTGTGGAAGAGCTAGTTCTCTTCATAGTTTCTCTTTTTCAGATTTTTCTTCACTATTCTTGCTTTTTATTTTCTATTTGAACTTTAGTCTCAGCTTGTCTGAATCCAAAATAAAAGCACTGTTGCTATTTTTATCAGATCATGTTCAATCTTTTCAATGCTGGTTTTTCCTATCCAAGAAATGATATACCTTTCCATTTATCCATCTTCTTTTGTGTTTCTCAGTAGCATCTTAAAGTATTCTTTATATAGATCTTGCCCATCTTGCATGCTTATTCCTAAGTATCTTATCTTTCTTGTCGAATTCTAAATAGTTTTTCTTCCTTTTATCATATATATAAAATTGATTTTTGTAGATTGCATACCCACAAACTTACTAAGTTCTCTTTTCTGGTTGCTTTCTTTGAGTTTTTGTCATAGAATCTGACCTATATCTTCATTGTATCTTAGCTTTGATAGATTTAATATGGCTTGAAGTCAAGAGCTACCACAATCCTTTGCATTTGATAAATGATGCTATTTGAACCCAGATCACATCTTCTATAAAAGCATTATTTCATCCTAGTTTTGGCATATGAAACAATGTTATGATTGCTGTTGGTATGTTTGCTATTCTTCAATATTGAAAACCATATTCAGCTATTAGTTTTTTATTATTATCAAGTAATCCATGGGTATCTTGGGAGAGTATTTAGTATAATTTTGAACCTCATCAAAAGAGGAAATATGTGGCTTTTATTGTTAAAAAGTCTCAATTATTCTGAGATACATCTTCTCTTTTACCATCAACCCTCCAACTGATCACCCACCTGGGCCTCACAGTATACCAAGAACTTCTTGAGCAGCGTGGTATCAGAAATACCTGCTACTGAGAGCCAGGAATGTGAATGCTGGAGAAAAGTCAGAAGGATCAAGCAACTATCAGTGATCAGGGCAGAGGCAGATAGCTGACGCGAGCATGCATCTACAAATCACAGTAGTCAGAAGACAAGCAAATAGACAATAATTGGTGGGTGAGTGGGGAGATATTTAACAGAGGATGAGAATAATCAATGGCAGAAATGCTAGATAGAAATATTATATATAACTCATGAAAGACCAGACCCAAACTGTCTAGCAAAAAAAGAAGAAGCTATCAGTAAAAATGACAGGCTACATGCAGCTATTGAAATGATAACTCTGATCATTAGGTAAAAACATTAAAAAGTACTTACAAAATGATTCTAAGTGAATAAAGACTATCATAATAACCACACATTCAATACTATTATTAATAAAAAATCAACTATACAGGCAAAACTATGGGAGACAGACAAAGATCAGTGGCTGACAGTGGTTAGAGGGGAGGGAGGGATGAAGAAGTGGAGCACAGAGAATTTTAAGAGCAGAGAAACCACCCTGCATGATATGGTCATGTGTCACTTAACAACGGGACACATTCTGAGAAATGCATCATTAGGCAAATTTCATCCTTTTGTGAACATCATGGAATGTATTTAAACAAACCTAGATGGTATAGCCTACTACACACCTAGACCATATGGTGTAGCCTATCGCTTGTAGGCTACAAACCTGCGCCGCATGTTACTGTTATGAATACTGTAGGCAATTGTAACAAAATGGTAAGTATTTGCATGTCTAAACATATCCAAACATAGAAAAAATGCAGTTAAAGATATGATATTTTAATCTCATGGGACCACTGACATACATGTGCTCTATGGTTAACTAAAACATTTACACAGCAAATGACTACACTATAATGGTAGATACCTGTAATTACACATTTGTCCAAACCCATTGAATGTACACCAAAAGTGAACCCTAATGTCAACTATAGACTTGGGTGATAATGATGTATCAATACAGGTTCACCAGTTGTAACAGATGCACCACTCTGGTGGGGAATGTTGATAATGTGGAGGTTATACACGGGCAGGAGATATATGGGGAAATCTCTGGACTGTCCATGCAATTTTTCTGTAAACGTAAATCTGCTCTAAAAAAATACAGACTTTATTTTTAAAAGCTCAACTACATGTTGACAGAAATTTTAAAAGAATATGAAGAAATAAATATCAGAGAGTTGGGATTATGTTAAGATTAAAAACTAAACTTTTCGTTGATTTAGCAAAAAATGTTAAATTCTATTATCGAGAGATGAGTTTAAGTGAATGGGCAATGTGATGGCAACAAGAAGAGCTCACAACTAAGGCTGGCATTTGTTTTAATCAAGAAATTTTATATACCTTCTGTTATTATCATTAATAAGAGCTAATATTTATACATTATCTCTTACACGCTGAGTCCTTAAAGCAAAAATCATTACTTAACTATGGTTAGAATCATCTTCGCATGCGTCTTTTCTTACACTCTTGTCGTAAACAGACAAAGAGAGTATGCATCTGTACATGGAGAGAGCAATAGAGATCGCAAAATGAAGGCAATTTCTGCCATTTGCAGGAGGACACAAAAGAAATATATGAGATGACATCTGCCTTCAAGGCCCTCAGATCTTAGCCGGGAGAGATTGTACCTGAAATAACCAGCAGCAAGAGATTCTGTTTTCTGTTGCCTTGAAGTGCAATGACAGATGTAATAAGAAAACAAATATATAAAAGCAACTCTGCCAGTGTTTCTCAACGGGAGCGTTGATGGAATTTGTGACAGAACAGGTCTTCATTTGTGCAGGACTATCCCGTGCATTGCATGATTGTTTACTTTCCTGGTCCCTGTCCTCTAAATGCCAGCTGTCCCCAGCGATTGTGTCAAACAAAAATAAATTTAATTTAATTTCAAATCCCCCTAAACCCCGCCACATTTATTTACAAATTGAGAGTCATTAGAGTAAACGTTTTTGAACTCTAGTGTTCTAAAGAATCTTGGGGCTTGGTGCGTCCTTGTTCAATTTATTAATAATGAAAATTCAATAAAAATGATAATAATAACAAAGATATCCTTAAAACCCTTAAACATCTTTGACCCCTCCCTTTCTCTTAAGTCCCACGTCAGATCAATCAACACTGCTCCGTCTGCTCCACCTTTAAAACTGCATTCACAGTTCAGCCACTTTGTTCATCTACCACACCACATCATCCAAGCTCCCATCACCTCTCACCTGGACTATTGCTCTGGCTTCTTTTAATGGACTGAACATTTGTGTCTCCCCAAAACTCACACGTCAAAGCCCAAACCCCCAATGCTATGCTATGTGGAGATGGGGCCTTTCAGAAGTGATTAGAGTTCAATGAGGTCATGAGGATGGGGCCCTGGTAAAATGGGATTAGTGCCTTTATGAGAAGAGACACAAGAGAACCCCCCACCCCACCCTTGTGCACATCCATCAAGGAAAGGCCACCTAGCACATGGCAAGATGGTAGCTACCTACAAGCTAAGAGAAGAGGCCTCCCACCAAACGTTACCTTGCTAGTACCTTGGTCTTATATTTCCCAGCCTCCAAAACTCAGAAATAAATATCTGCTGCTTAAGCCTCCCAGACTGTCGTATTTTGTTATGACGTCTGGAGCAGACTAGTACACCTCCCAACTAGTCGCTCTGTCCCCTTTGCCTTCTTCAGTCTATTCTCAGCACAGTGGTGGGAGTGACCCTCGTGAAAATGGAAATCAGATTATATTATCTCCTCCTCAGAACACTCCACTGACTTCTTTTCTCATGAGAGTTAAAAACAAGGTCCTTACCTAGCCCTTTATGACTTGGGCCCTGTGAACTCGTGTCCATGATCACCTTAGCTAGTGTCAACGCCCTATCCTCCCACACAGCTGCTTCCTATCTCCTCTCCTTGATTTACTTTCCCCCTTGTCCTGTGCTGCTTTTTTTTCTTTTTAACACATTATACATTTTACTTCTTTATCTTGTTTATTGTGCACTTACCCTTTCTTGTGAAAATGTCAGCTCCATCAGCACAGGGGTTTTCTTTCCCTCGTGTTGTTCACTGTTATTTACCCAGGATCTAGAACAGTGTTTCCCAACTTTTTTTTTTCATTATTGCTCCCCTAAGACTTTTTCAGACATCTTTTTTCCTAATCAACTTCCATGAAAATTTAATACCACAGATAGGTTGTATATATTACTATGTTTGTGTTTGAATGGCCACAAACCATTTCAATAGCTAAGATTTTTTTGCCCTCAATAAATAATATTTTCCCCCTTGGTATAGTATCACCAGATTGAGAATGTGTAAGAATAGGCCTTGCATATAGTACACAGTAAATAACTGTATGTTGATGATAATTATTTGTATGATTTAAATAATATATAATCAAATTTATCATACTGAATACTACCAACATGATAACTTATATAAGATAATTCTTATGCAACGTCAGAAAGCTTTTTCTCTTGCTTCTTTTTAACGTAAGAGAATCCTGAGTTTGCAAGGTGAGCTTCTAAAAATTGTTAATATTAACACCTATTTAAGTATATGAATCACAGTTTTCTGCATATTAAGCAACCAGAATAAAACACAGATATGTTAATAAATTGTATTTCGAGGCTAAATATAAGACTACCACACTCATCTAGACAACTCCATTTCAAATTTTGTATTAATTCAAACAACCTCATTAGCTTGATAATTAAATTCTATAAGTTACAGAAACTTTGCAAAAGAAGAAAAACTAATGGCCAAGAAATATGAAAAAATGCTCAACATCTCTAATTATCAGGGAAATGCAAATCAAAACCACAATGGGATATCACTTAACTCCAGTGAGAATGACTTTTATCAAAAAAGTCCCAAAACAATAAATGTTGGTGTGGATGCAAACTCATGCATTTCAGGTGGGACTGCAAGCTAGTGCAGCCTCTGTGGAAAGTAATATGGAGATACCTCAAAGAGCTACAAGTGGAACTACCATTTGATCTAGCAATCCCATTATTGGGCATCAAAGGAATAAAAAAGGCATTCTATAAAAAAGACATCTGCACTCAAATGTTTATAGCAGCACAATTCACAATTGCAAAGATGTGGAAACAACCCAAGTGCCCATCAATACATGAGTGGATTAATAAAATATGGTATATTTATACCATGGAGTACTACTCAGCCACAAAAAACAATGGTGATCTAACACCCTTTATATTATCCTGGCTAGAGCTTGAGCCCATCCTCTGAAGTGAGGTAGCACAAGATGGAAGAATAGGCATCACATATACGCACCATCAAACTTGCACTAACTGATCAACACTAAGGTGCTCACATGGTAGTAATATTCACTGGGGGTTCAGAGGGGTGGGTAAACGCACAACTAATGGAGGCAGTGAGCATTGTATGGTGGAAGGGCATGCCTCGAATCCTGGCGTGGGTGAGGCAAAGTCATAACATGTAACCAAAATGTTTGTACCCTATAATGTCCTGAAAATAAATAAATAAATAAATAAATAAATAAATAAATAAATAAATAAAATGTGGTATATGTATACCATGGAGTACTACTCAGCCACAAAAACAGTGATGATCTGGCACCTCTAATATTATTCTGAATGGAGCTGGAGCCCATTCTACTAAGTGAAGTATCACAGGAATGGAAAAATTGGTATTAACTGATCAACACTGATGTGCACATATATTAGTAACACCCATCAGGTGTCAGGCAGGTGGCAGGGGGCAGTGAGTATATTCACATCTAATGGGTGCAGTGCGCCCCACCTGGGGGATGGACACAGTTGAAGCTCTGACTCAGGCAGGGCAAAGGTTATATATGTAACCTAAACATTTGTACCCTTGTAATATGCTAAAATTAAAAAAAGATAGATGGCCAACAAACAAATGAAAAAATGCTCAATATCACTAACCATCAGGGAAATGGAAATTAAAACCACAATGAGATACAATTTTACCCTTATCAGAATGGCCATTATTAAAAAGTCAAAAAACAATACATGCTGTTGTGGATGTGGACAGGAAGGAATGTGTATACACAATTGATGGGACTGCAAATTAGTACAATCTCCTTGGAAAACAGTATGGATATTCCTAATAGAAATAAATGCAGACTTACCATTCAACCCAGCAACCCACTTCTAGGTATCTACCCAGAGGAAAAGAAGTCATTTTACCAAAAAGACACCTGCACTCAAAAGTTTGTTGCAACACAATTCACAATTGTAAAGATGTAGAATCAACATAGGTGCCATCAATTCATGAGTAAATGAGGAAAATGTGGTATGTACATACTGTTGAGTCCACTCATCCATAAAAAAGGATGAAATAATGTCATTTGCAGCAACTTTAATAGAACTTAAGACCACTAGGCTAAGGGAAATATTTTATGAATGGAAAAACAAACACCACATATACTCTCTAATAATCGGGAGCTAAACAATGAGAACACATGGGTACAAAGAGATGTAAAGGACAATAGAAACCAAAAAAGGATGAGGGTGGGAGGGGATGAGGGGTAAAAACTTACCTGTTGAGTACAATAAACACTATTTTCTTGACGGACACATGAAAAGCCCAAACTTAAGCATTATGCAAGATATCCATGTAACAAAAGCATTCGAACCCTCCTAATATTCTGAAATAAATTTTCAAAAATGACAAAAATACTTATGAGTATCCAAAGTAATATTAGATACTGTGCAGCCATGGTTTTATGAAACAATTACACAATTTGTTATACAATTTTAAAAGAAAATATTTTGTCATTAATTAAAACTTATATATTTTATTCTTGAATAAATTAATAACGGAGAGTTTCAAAACTCTGCGTTTTTTCTCATTTTATAGCAATATAATTTTATCAATATAATTATAATATTTTATTTCCCATTTGGGTTTCATTGTAGAAACATATTTTGTTCACTATCATGGAGGTGGGAAGTATTTCATAGTCTTTAAAAAGTAACTTCTTATTAGGACTGTCTAGTTAAGAATATTAAATTTTTATAAAATTGGTAAGATAATTTAATATAACTGTGATAAAAAACATTTTTTATCACACACAAAATATTTCATAATAAAATTACAGTTTTACCAATATTTAAAATGTACAAATGTCCAGTAACAGTTTTCTTTAGCTTAATGCACAGGAATAATGATTCACTTTCTTCGAGCCATTGGAAAGATGGCAAGAGAGAGACAGATCTGTAGTTGTCTGTAGTTGTCTTTCTTCTTGCCAGAGGGTATTCAATATAAAACATATCTGGCCGTAATGAGGGCACTGAAGAAAAGGGTGAAAATGTAAAAATGCAGAGAAGCAATTTCGTGCTCTATTGGACGTATGCTGATACAGTGCAATATAAGGCAAATTTCTTTCCCAGGGAACACCAGAAATGTTATACATTATAGGTGGGATCCTATTATTATTTTAGTACTTAACTCTCTACTACATCTTTTTGACATTTTCTTCTGATCACTCTTGCATTCTTCCTATTTGCTTTGAAAACACTATTCAAAATATCATTTATTGAACTTGATATATTTTTGGTCTAAACCCATAACCTGTGGGTCAGCAACTTAAACCTATCTCATTAAAGTTATCTAGCTATCCATCGATTTTTCTACATATCCATCAAAAATATATAGACAGATTCCTATTATCAAATTGACCAGTTGAAAGGAGGTGGAAGGCAGGTGAAATGATAATATATGTTAAGTTCTATTTACACACTCATCAAATTTCTACATTTTGTTATAGTATCTTAATACATGAAATATGACTATGTCCCTATTTTTATAGAAGAAAGAACTAAGGTCTCAAGAGTTTGTTAACTTGGCCTGAGATGTTGACCAGTCTGGGTTGTGTACCTAGATTTCACTGCCTCCAAGGACTATGTTTTCCATCAATTTGCTGCTTGTCTCCCTTATATCGAATTATCATTGCACAAATGAAGTATGGCTTGATTTTTCAAAAAAAAAATAAGATAAAAATTAGAAAATAAAAACAATTAGAATCCACAGAGTGTAGACATGAAGGTCAATGAGGGAAGCAAAGCTAACAAAGCAGAGTCAGGTATTTTGGGAAAACAGCGCTGTCAGCTACAAAGCTGAAACTGAAGGGCACTTGGGAATAATGGCACATGAGATTGTGCTTGCAACTCCAAGTGAGAAAACCTGTCTCTTTAATAAATAGGTCAGCTTCCCCAGCAGCTGTCTACTGTCCTTTCCCTCTCTTCTTACTGAGGCTGTTTATTCCTGTTCTGCTCTTGACGAGAGCTTTGGGCCCAGAGGGTCAGAATAACTGCTGAAGAGTTGCTGGTGCGGAGATCAACTGGGGAACTCCTGTGGTAATCCCAGCACAAAATGATGGAGACCTGAATTTGTGAAATGCCTGAAAATGGCAAATGAAGGAAGGATCTGAAATACTAAAAGGAAATAGGCAAGAGTTTAGCAACTGATAACAGTAGTTTTTGATTAAGATTGTGATCTGGACAATACAGGAGATTCAAATGACCCCTCTTACTAACTCGGCAAGTATTTAACCTCTCTATGCTCAGCTTCCCTCTTTATTAAATGAGAACAAGGGTATCTATTTGTAGTGTTCTTTCAAGGATTAAAATTATAATGTATTTATGGAGATTGCATTATATTTTAGCATATAGTAAGGGCCTAATAATAATGGTTTTTATTCTCATCAATATTATGATTAGAAGTAGCAGGAAAAAAAGGAGAGAAAAGTTAAATCGAAGGCCACGTAAAGATCTAACACAGTTCTCTGGGAGCAATTCTCTGATTTATGTTGATTTTTATATCCAGTAAAACTTGACCTTGCATACTTTTGGCAACTGTGCATTCTATAAATTAATTTCCATTGTATTTTTCTTCTTTGGGCCACTGAAGACACACATTTTATTTAACCTCCTTTTTCATCTTTGAAGAAAAGTTTTCATCAACGTATTTTCTTAGCTTTATTTCTATAGGAGATGTGATGAAGGAGAAAAATAATTATAAATACTTTTCTTTGCATTCTGCAAGTATTATTTTAAATAGGCCATGATATATATAGCTGAAGAATTAAGTGTCATAAACTATCATGAATTTCTCACTTAAACTGAGGTAAGGATAGCACTAAAGTCAAAAGTTACACCAAGTCTAAACTAGAATGGAAAACAAAATGGTAACAGACCACAGGATAGCATGGTATATTTTCCATTATATAATATTTGGAAAAAATAAGTATATCTTTGTATTGTACATGTTTTAGGGAAAGTACTAATAACAATATTAAGGTTACTCTTATGAACACTATAGCCTACATACAGATAGTATTTCATAACTTACTTTAAAAAATCACATATTTTTCTTTCTAAATCCTCACAGTACTCCTGGGAGTGACATATTATTGTCTTCAATTTAAAGATGAATATTCTAAGGCTTTAAAGGAGTTATGAATTGCTCAAGTTTACATATTATTAATGGATAAATTCTATGTTCAGATGCAGATATTCTGAAGTCCAATCTAAGATTCTTTAAATTATATCACAGTTCTGCAATGCTTTTCAGTGGAATTTCAGTGAAAAAGACAGAGAACTAGAAGAGAATACAGATAGGAAAGCAAAATGCAAACTTTTAAAAATGGAAATGATTGTTTCAAAACTGATACTATTTTTCCATATGGCCTAAAATTATAAGTAATAGAATAGTTATTTTCCCTACTCACATTGGTTAATTAATTTATTAATTATACAGTTAACAAATGTACACTGCACACTTACCTTTCTTCTGTTTTATTCAGTGCCATATATTCAGCACTCAGAAGAGCATAAATTAGATAGAATTGTTCTTGGTGTGAGGAATATAGCATTGAAAAGAACAAACAGCTTACCCAAAGAGCTTACATGACTCAAAGATATACAAGAAATACACATGAACAGATAGTTATTTAATAAAATTTCAGGTAAAGAAAAACACTGTGAAGCAAAGCACAAAAAAGAAATAAAAGCAGTTAAAGATTAACATGGACTTGTTACATTAAATGGAATGTCCAAGGACAAGCCGAGATGATATTAGAAGGGAGACCTGAAATATTGGAGACAGAATTGAGATTAACTGAGATAAGAACCAGCCCAGCTTGGAAAGTAACACGTGCAAAAGCCCTGCAAGAGGCACTTTCTTACAATGTATCAGTGCTAAAGTGGCTACAGTAAAGTTAGTGAAAAGAAAGTAGAAGCAATGGAGAGTTAGAGCTGATTGAAGGAAGTGTGAGAAGAAAAATGAAAGTGAATGAAGGGTCAGATCAGTAGGAGTTTAAAGACCACCCTAAAGGTTTTATTTGATTGACACTGTGTTTGGAAAACATTTGGAGTGTTTTGAACATGACACCATTTGAGGCATGGTCAAAGGATAGCATGTACTGCTATACATGGAAATTTAAAGAAGCAGAATGATGAGAATATTTACGTATATTTAGTGAGAATATTTAGGTATTATGTGTAGGAATTACATATGTAGGAGAGATGATGATGGCTTGAATTAGGGGGGTAATGATGGAGGTAGTGACAGGAAGTGGGATTAAGGACAGGTTTTTAAATGTAGTATCAACAGAATTTGCTGGTAGCTTTGTTGTGGGACAGGCAAGAGAAAAGTCGGGAATCAGGGAATTGCAGGTAGTGCAACTAACTGCTGTTTCCAGTTCTGTGCTTTACTTCAGAGAGATTCCACCTAGCTGTCTCTCAGTTATACCTCCCCCTAGTGGAAGAATTCAAGGGGCCAAAATGTCAAGGAGACATGCTTTCCTCACTCCATTTTCCCAATTTTAACAGCATTCCAGATACCCCCAACCCAGATCAGTGGTTCTGAGTTTGCTTTCTGGGCCTACGTGTCTGTTCTCTGCTCTGTCCATTTGAATGTAGAATACTCTGCAGGTGTTAGCACAAGTAGGCTCCAAGGTGTGGCCGTGGGGCATTTGTTTGACCATGTTAGGCAGAAGGGTAGGAAGATAAGGAAATGAGGGTGGAGGTGGCAGGGCGGGAGGCGGGGAGAATAAGGAGAGGATAGATAAAGCTTGGACTAACAGGCTAATCTATTCATGTACATGCCTCTGAGGCTCCTCTAGCTGCCATGAGTGGAAAGGAAAGGGTAATGCCCAGGGGCCAGGGAGCTGGGACTAGTAGTAGGAGGACAGGTCCCCTCACACTGCCACAATCCAGTATGAAATTTCCAAGAGTCATGAGAATTCTAAATTTGAACCTGGGCTCAAAAAATAAAGTTATAGAAAGACTGTTTTTAATTAAAAAATAAAGCAATAAAAATAAAGATGACAGAGGAAAATTTCTACAACTTCAGTTAATAAAAGTCTCAAAGCCAATATTCTTTGGGAACATCATTAAAAGGAAACATCTAGATAAAATACCTCAGACTTTTTAAACTCACAAATTTTAAGTGGTCTCAATAAGAGTCCATTCAAAATTATGCTGTGTAGCCAGTACTCTTGGACAATAGGAAATTTTGTCCATGGGTGTTGGATGTGAAGAAGCTGGATTCAATACTAAGAAAAGTTGGTAATGGTGATATGATGTGCAAGAGCTATAAAACTTTGCATATCATGAACCCCACATTGCAAAGATATGATTGAGTCATAGGAGAAGTGCTGATGGTTTGTGTAGAACAGCTTTAGTTAGAGATGAACCTGGATCATTGATGTAAGTATGTGGATACTACCAGTTCCAGAAGAGAAGAACAATGAGAAATTGTATAACAGTGAATAGACTGTGGACAAATACAACCTAAATCAAAATGTTCACACTATCTGGTTAGTCTTTCATCTTTTTCTCTTATGGTATTGGGTTTGCAAATATTCTTTAAATACTAGGAAAATGTATTAAAAGCATAAATAAATGAATCAAATATTTAATAAATATAAATATAAATAAAATTAAAATAAGGAATAATTTTATAATGGCATATACTAGACCAGTGCACTGCAGTCTCAAAATAGCTTAAATCAGTAGTCTTTTCTTTCTCTCACATTTTCCCATTAGATGTTATTGTGACTTATGTCCTGTGAGTTCAACTAAAATTTTGCCTGAAGCTGAATCAAAGTACCTGGGGCTTGTCTTCTTCTATACCTATACAATATTTTTTCTGATTTACTTCATCCTATAGATTCTACAGACGTTATTTAATATAAAATGATCTCCATTATCAAATTCCAAGATCATACCCTTAGCCTCATATCACATCTGCATACGTATTCTATATTCTAGCCTCATCATATAAACTGCAATTTCATAAATGTGTTCTCATTCTTTGGACTTGAACATACTGTTGACTCGGAAATTCATTGTCCTCTCAAGTTCTTTCTACCTGAAATCTTAATCCTCAACATTCACTTAAAATATTACCTCTTTTTGGAATTATTCTCTGACAACTCAGGGTGATCTCTTAGTTCTCTGTTTCCTAGTGGATGCATTTTTTTTTTCCTGATACTGACTCAAGTAGATTATACTTGTAGGGTTTACTTTTGTTTTCCTTTTTTCACTCTAGTGTGAGTTGCTTGAATGCAGAGACAATATGTTTCATTTCCATAGCCTTGATGTCTATATTAGATCCTCTGAAATGAATTAAAAAGCTATGACTACTACTAATAAGTGTTTTCTTCAACAGTTAGTGATTAATCACCAGTCATGACATATGCCTCCAAATCCCCAAATCTCTGCTTCAGACAACCTCCAATATTCTCTTCTGTCTGCAGATTTGGACTTCGGCTGCACTCCCTTCTGCATCTTTGTTCTGTCCCTCTCAAGGCAGAGTGAGAGGAAATGAGGGAGGAATAAGTGAGATCTAAGTCAGGCTATTTTGTCTTTCTAGTAGCCACCGCATTTATGTATGAATATACACTCAGATGTACTCTTTCTGTATAACAACTTCCTTTCAATTGTCACTTTCAAAGACTGTTGAGAGGCATGAAGCTTTAAATGCAGTTTGATCAAGCCAGTAGGGGAGATTTTTCTCTCCCTGGGACCTTTACTTGCAAAGCTCTTTTATCTGTGCCAATTGCCTTTCTCATGCATTGTTTCTCATGTAGTGTTTCTTTGCACAGGGAGTAGAGCAGATCCATCATACTCATGCTACCAAATATGCATCTGCACATAAAAATTTAATTTGCTACAGATATGTATACATTGTCCTACAGGGATACAGATGCCATGCTCAGCAGGAGAGTTACTTTGAGATGTAATAGAGCAGGAGTCCAATTTGCTGTAAGTAAGGGGTTAGAGAGTACCTTAACACAAACCAAAGCCAAAAAAGTTGCCTTTATTAGCTGGAAATTTATATTTTCTTCATCAGTACAAAAGAGAGGGATATCAGTTCAGTAAATAGATTTACATCAAGAATGTCCCATATACAAGACCATAAAATGAATATTGGGATGATGGTGGATGTATTTCAACACATTATGAAGCATTTATATAGTATAGAATAACTTCTACTGTCATCATTGGTAATTTAGCATTAACAGCCCTTAGTTCTCAGGTACATCGCCAGAATATTCGAAGTGAATTACAAATACTAATTTAAGTCATCAAACCAAGGTGTCATAAAAATCATTGTGTATAAACTAATGCTCTATTTTTAGTTTGCATTTCTTTTGTATACAAAGTAATTATTTGAATTATAAAATGTTTTAAGGGTGTAGGGAATTTTCTCAAAAATTATAGATGGAAATGCATATGTTAGTACTATATTTCTGGAAAGCAAACTGGCATTTTATAAAAAGAATTGATAAAATACTCATTCTTTTTCACCAGATCATTCAATTGTAGAAATTTTCTATAAGTAAATAATAAGAATGATCTTCATATTTTAGTGTATGATGATGTTCTTCCCAGATTTATGCATAATAAGAGAAAAGTATAACTAGTGTAAATGTTTAAAGAGACATATTTGCATAAATGATATAATGATTATATAAATGACTCTCAATCAAATATATATTATAGAATATTTTACAATATAAGAAATGATAACATAATTAGAAAAATGTTTTACAGTGACATTTAAAAATATTTCTAATATATGCATATACTATAAACATAAATAAGTATTAGTGTATATTTCTGTATAGTAGGTTTATAATTTAGTGCAATTTCCTTTTTTTATTTCAGAATATTATAGGGGTATAAATGTTTAGGTTACATATATTTTCTTTACATTTCACATATTTTCCAAATTTCTGTAATGGCCTCTATTACTGTTAGGTATACTCAAAATGCAGTGATTTCTACATTCTTACATCAGAAGACCATGAGCTAGATATAATACTCATAAAATTGACTTCAAAGAGAGAGTAACTAGAAATATCAATCAAAGTACATCAATTTCAGAGTAAATGTTTAGGAAATATAAATTCTGACAAATATTCTTTAGCATTGGCCCTTTTAAAGTAAAAACAAGTTGTTTCATTTACATCTTGTTTTTGAACCATTTTAATGTAATTATAACAATATTGCAATTCTTCATTTTTCACTGTTAACCACAAATCTGGAAGAGATTAGACTATTCATTGTTTAATTACATACATGTTCGTGCACTGTTCTTTCAGTGAGGCATACAGTCTGAATACAAAACTATTATGTGTGAACAGATCTTGGTCCTCCTATCAACATCCCAAAGGAAACAATTGATTGTTTTTGGTTGTTTAGTTTCCATGACTTTGTATAGAGATGAGAGTTTCTGTTGGATTTGATTTCTCATTTTATTTCACTGTGGTCTGAGAAGATGCATGGTATAATATACAAATTGGGAGGCATCAATTTACCAGACTTCAAGCTATACTGCAAAGCTAAAGTAAATAAAACAGCATGGTATGGCACAAGAACACAGACATAGACTAATGGAACAGAACAGAGAACCCAGATATAAAACCATCCTCATATAGCCATCTAATCTTTGACAAAGCAGACAAAAACATACACTGGGAAAAGAATCTCTATTCAATAAATGGTGCTGGGAAAATTGGATAGCCACATGGAGAACATTGAAACAGGATCTGCACCTCTTACCTCTCACAAAAATCAACTCACGGTGGATAACAGACTTAAATCTAAGGCATAAAAATATAAGAATTCCAGAGGAAAACATTGGAAAAATTCTCCTAGACATTGGCCTAGGCAAAGAATTTATGAAGAAGATCCCAAAGGCAATCACAGCAACAACAAAAATAAATAAATGGAACCTAATCAAATTAAAAAGCTTCTGCACAGCCAAAGAAGCTATCAGAAGAGCAAACAGACGACCTACAGAATGGGAGAAAATCTTTGCATGCTACACATCCAATAAAGGGCTGATAACTAGAATCTATTTAGAACTCAGGAAAATCAG
>CAUYRT010045503.1:0-14520 GCA_963574885.1 Lepilemur ruficaudatus
TTTATTCTTCTTATCCTGGTGTTACTCTCTGTCTTGTCAAATTATTCAGTTTTACCTTAACCTTATTTTTTCCCTTCTGCAGTTGCCAACTTCAGTCTTAACCAAATCTATGCAATGAAAGGCCAGAGAGATGGAAGAGGCCCAAGAGGGAGGAGAGAGAGTACTAAAGCCCATGAATCCTCAAATATTAACATTAGTGTTACTGTCACAGGATGGTGGTGCTCAAAAAACAGTAGCCAGCATTGGTACTATAACACTATACAGGTCACATATAGGGGCTGACCAGAGTAGATTCTTCCTTAAATAAAGCTAGAATTTAAACTAGAAGAAAACCATCACAGCAGTTATCAACTAAGTTTGGAGCTGGAATGACGGAATTCAAATTCTGACTTTACATCCTGGGAGAAGTGATCTGACTTCTGTGTGCCTCAGCTTTCTCATCTCAAAAATGGGGATATTTAGCATTCACCCTTTGGTACTTGTTTTTGGGATAGTGCTTGGGCAGAGTAAGCATTATATCAGTGTTAGCCATTATCATTTTATGGGAAATCATAGTCTTTGATTATTTTTTCTGGTTTTCATTATTTGTCAAAAACATCATTAATTTCCCAGATAGCACATACCTTATCTTGCTTTTCATTTGTTGGCACTTTAAAAACGTTTATGGAATCTGCAGAATAATCATCAATATATTTTAGAATAGCTCTAGATGGAAGGCTTCTGCTGAGAGGTATTTTAAGTTATTTTATGTTTAGTCATGTTAACTTTTAAATTAATATTGTGTGGTTTTTTGGTGATTTATTGCCCTCAATATAAACAAGTTTATATTTATCTAAGACAGAATAGGGAAAATATAACAACAACAAAACTAAAACCAGGGTTGGATATTTGAAAAGTTCTGTTCAGGGTTTATAATGTACTTAATCCTTGAAAGTCCCCATATGCATCTCGAAAAAGAAGCATAAGCCAGATCCCAACTAGCTCATCACTTAGATGAGGAGTTAAGAACATAAGGACAATTATTACAGGTCTAAGGTGTATACGATAAACTTCACATCAATGATATGGAAAATGTTATCTGCCTAAATGGTTTTTTGAGGAATAAAAAGAGAGAAAACTCTTGACAGTGTGATAGGAAATAACTTCCTGTGGGGAATTTATTTTTAGGATTTGAGCTGGGCTTTGAATATGCCTTGTCTGCTGAATTATATTTAGGACACAATGTTAAAATTTTTAAGTATTGCAGATTCCTGTCCATATAGGTCTAGATTTTGAAAAACTATTTTCTGATTCCCTGGCATAACCATTTAGCATGCAGGAGGGGAAAATAAGCCCAGAAATGAGTGGCTAACATTGATCTAACAAATAATATTCTCAAAGATCATCATAGGTATGTAAAATCCTTGAGATAAAAGCACCGGGTACTTTATATAGATCCTCAGTTAAAATTGATGTTTGCCAAAATGCAACATAGTTATTGTCTAAGACATTCCATAATCAATCAATCTAACTATTCAACCTGGGTAGAGAAGCCTCTGATGTTTTGTGTTTTTCCTGAATTGTGTGCAAATATTTACTAAGTGTTAGTATCATGCCTTCTAGACCATATCATCTAGCAAAAATCTGTCACTATCCATGGTCTTTGAATCCCAAATTCAATTCCTCTTCAATTTAGATACCAGAACCAGGTCCTGCCCAAGGTAGAATGGTTGTTTAAAATGTATAAACTTACTGCATTGCTCAGTGAAACCCTTGTTTATCAGCCCTGACTTCCTTATCAACATTGCTCTATTTGGGTTCAAATAGCCTTTGAGTCTTTGAATCTCCAACAGATATCACCAATCATCAATCTGCCAGAAAAATCCTAGATCACTAGGTCTGACTGAATCTTCTAGAGAAAGGAAGAAGCCTAATATTTGGTAAACAATCACCACATGCCTTGCATAAGGAGTGATGATTTTATTCAGTTTATTTCTCAAAAAAACACAATGGGATAGGTACAAAATACGCATTGCATTGAATTCCGTAAGCCAAGGGCTACTAATCAGAACTTCTTCTTATAACGCAAAATTTATAAGCTCAGCATTTACACTGTAGCCTCGAGGTCAGGTTGTCTCCACTGGGAAGTGGGCACAAAGGATGCGCGTGATTTTCACCTCACATGCTTAAATGGAAATTATTTGCCCAGGATGTCTTCCTGCCTCTTTCTCTTCCTTTGGGATGGAAAACAAAAGTGTCAGGGACGAAGCACAGACCTGGGAAACTAGGACAACGCCTGTGAATGGGCAGGCCAAACAGAGAAAGAGAATCCTGGTCTCACAATGAACTTATGAAGTAGATATGCCCACCAGCGTAGATGTGTCTGACTCTTACATGAAAAGAAAGCAAAGTTACATCTTATTTAAGCCACTGTATTTCTTTTCCGTCTTTTTGTTACAGTTACTTCCCCTTCACCCTTCTAATTAATACAAGTGCCTTTCATCCTGGATGCCCTAGTTATCTAGAATCGGCTTTGAACTTGTGGGCTCTAATAAGCTATAGTACATACTTTATATTTAGTGCTTGTGCTCCATTGACTAAATTATCTGCAGTTTCAACATTGTACCCATAGCATCTTGCTGCATCTATTTTTGTTGATTTATAATCATAATATATGAAATGTAAATAAACCTTGCAAATAGAATTATCAACACAGTTATTTAAATAATGTCCATTGTTTACAGCAAATGATACCAAAAATTTCAATACATGTTTGTGATACTAAAAATGTTAAGGTTTAAATCTCATTGCATTTGTTTTTAACAATTGTCTTAAAGTCATTCAATAACCCTGCTTAGAGATCAGAAAGTTTTACACACACACACACACACACACACAAACACACACCTGTGAGCATAATTTTTCATGATGGACATCTCATGTATGTGGCCCACATATGAACACCAGCAAACTACCCAGTCACATTTTTGCTCTGGCATAGAGTTGAAAAATTTGAGCACATTCATGAAATCATCACCCTTATTTAATAACTACTAACCCCTAATTCTTACCCTTAGAATTATCTCTTTTAGTTATGATGCTATTTGTAGAATTATCTTGCTAAATCAAAAGGTTTTGGCAGGAGAAGTAGCAACACAATAGCAAAATTAAAAAGCATGAAGGAATGAAAGCAAAAGAAAGATGGTTTTGCTGTTGACAGGGAAAGGTGGTAGAATATATGAGACCAAATGAGGAAAAGCAGATCTGAGTGCTAAGATTCAAGGAAAGGCTTTGATTACTTACATGGACAGGCATAAAAAGTAACTGATCCACAACAGAAAGCATTAAGAGGGGAAATAAAGGAGGCAAAGGTAAGTTCAAGTGATATTTTGCCTGCTTGTGGGGTTTCCACACCACAAGATACCAAGACCGTTGCTCTAGACAAGTACCTTAACAAGATACATAGTTGACCTCAGCTCCCTGTATTTATTTTCCTGAAACAATCACTTCTTAAAAGTTAAGGGTGATCTTAAGGGAGAGATAATCTTTAGGTAAAAAGATTTTGTCTGGGAAATCAGGAAGAATCACTCTATATAATGTTGGGAGTTAATCTCTGCTACATATCAAGTCTCACGGGTGGGACGATTCTAAGGCTGTAAGCATTCTCAGTCACTTTGATTTATCTCTAGTCCCTTAGAAGTTATAAGAAACGGTTCTATTAGAGACTATCTCAGATTTGTTATTAGAGATGAGATCATATTTTCTAGTTGTCCTGAATTAATCTATATTTGAGATATGAAAAGAATAGATAAGTATGTGCTGGGAGAAGACTATATTTAGTATTTTAGAAGGCTTCAGACTTGTGCACACACTCATTACATATGAGGGGTTTCTATTAGTTAAATTTTCATAAGAAGAGGAAGGAGGAGAATGAGCAGGAGAGAGGAAGAAAAGTTCGTATTTATTGATTGTTGTTGTGTTATTATGTACTCTTCAAATTGCATTAAATTGTGTTACCACTGTTAATTTTTTCCTTCTTACTGACTTTCTTGTTTTTGATGACTTTAACAGTTTTGCAAAGCACTGGTCAGATATATACAGAATGTAACTCAATTGGAGTTTTTCTCATGGTTAGATTGTGGTTAAAGGTTTCAGGGAGGAAAACCACTCAAAGTGTCATTTTCATCACAATATAACAAGGATATGTGCTATTAACAAGACCTATCACCCTTAATGTTAGTTTGGATCACCTGTCTGAGTTAGTGTTTGTGAGTTTTCTCCCCTGCACAGTTACCCTTTCCTCCCCTGTCTATAATGTACTCTTTAGGAGGAAGACACTATGTGCAGCCTGCACTCAAGGAATAGGATTTATGCTCCTTCTCCGTAAGGGCAAGATATCTACATAAATCATTCAAATTAATATGTATGGGAGATTTGTTCATTATACTTACTTAATTCATATATTCAATCATTTAGTTATATCAGTATGGACCCACAGATATTTATTTTATACTTTAGGTTATAATTCAACACTATTTTTTTGCTCAAAATTTTCCACCTTTAGCCACCGGGAGCTCTTTCAATTGACTTCTGTATCGCTTTGAGTTGCCCTCATCAATGTGTGTGTGTGTGTGTGTGTGTGTGTGTGTGTGTGTGTGTGTGTGTGTGTGTGTGATTAGGAAGGAAGATTAATTATTTACATCATTCAAGTTATCTGTAATTCTTTTAATATAGTTACACAATCATCACTCTTATTAGTTACCATAAAAGCATGCCAATGTTAGGTTTATAACATGTCATCTTTGACAATTCTCTCTGTCTTCAAGGCTTCCTAAAGATCCTGAGATACTTCATGTGAAGTTAGAAACTGCTTGGTCTAATTGGGCCAGCAGTGAGGTCTAAATGAAAACCAGAGAAGAGACTCTAATAGTTCTCAAACTTGGCTGCACATAGAAATCTACTGGGGAGCTATAAAAAGTACTGATGCCTGGGTTCCAATCTACAGACTGCATTCAAATTTTAATTGTCCCCAAATGCCTTTTATAGGTCATTTTTTTCCAATTCAGTATCTAGTCCAATATCATATGTTTCATTTACTTGTCATGGCTGTTTAGTCTCCTTTATATAGCTCTGCAGTCTTTGTTTCCAGGATCTTGACTTTTCTGAAGAGAGTAGTCCAGTTACTTTATAGAATGTCTTTTAATTTTGATTTTTATGACATTCTCTCATGTTTATTCCTCCTACCTAGCTGTACCTTTCTATCGACTAACTAACCTTAGGCTATCCTCCCCACCCTCTTCCCTTTCCCACCTCTAGTAACCAGTATTGTACTCTATAGTTCTATGAGATCAACTTCTTTAGCTCCCACATATGAATGGCATTTATCTTTGTCTGACTTATTTCACTTAATATAATGTCCTCCAAGCTCACCTATGTTACTGCAAGTGACAGAATTTCGTTCTTTTTTATGGATGAATAGTATTCCGTTGTGTATAGATACCACATTTTCTTTTTTTTTTTATTTTTTTTCTTTTTCTTTTTGAGACAGAGTCTCACTCTGTTGCCCGGGCTAGAGTGCCATGGCGTCAGCCTAGCTCACAGCAACCTCAAACTCCTGGGCTTAAGCGATCCTTCTGCCTCAGCCTCCCAGCTAGCTGGGACTACAGACATGCGCCACCATGCCCGGCTAATTTTTTTTTCTATATATTTTTAGTTGGCCAATTAATTTATTTCTATTTTTTGGTAGAGACGGGATCTCACTCTTGCTCAGGCTGGTTTTGAACTCCTGACCTTGAGCGATCCACCCGCCTTGGCCTCCCAGAGTCCTAGGATTACAGGCGTGAGCCACCGCGCCCAGCCAATACCACATTTTCTTTATCCATTCATCTGTTGAGGGACATTTAGATTGATTCTTTATCTTGGCTATTGTATCTCTTTAACATACCAATTTCCTTTCCTTTGGATATATATCCAGTAGTGAGATTGTTGGATCATATGGTAATTCTATTTTTAATTTTCTTAAGGAAACTCCATAATGTTTTCCATAATGGCTGTACTAGTCGACATTCCCACTGATAGTATATAAGAGTTCCCTTTTCCTCACATTCTCAACAGCATTTGTTAATTTTTGTCTTTTTTTTTTTTTTTTTGAGACAAGATCTAGCTCTGTTGCCTGTTGCTAAGGAGGTATAGTGTCGTGATCACAGCTCACTGCAGCATCTAACTCCTGGGTTCAAGTGATTCTCTAGGACTGCAGGTGTGCACCACAACGCCTTGCTGATTTTTTTATTTTTTTGTAGAGATGGGTCTTGCCATATTACTCAGGCTGGTCTCGAACTCCTGGACTCAGGCATCTCACCTGCCTTAGCTTTCCAAAATTCTAGGATTACAAGTGTGAGCCACCGTGCCTGGCCTAATTTTTGTGTTTTTGATAATAGTCATTCTAATGGGGGTTGGGTGATAGCTCATAGTGGTTTTGGTTTGCATTTCCCTGATGATTAGTGATGTTGAACATTTTTTCTTATATCTGTATGTCTTATTTTGAAAGATGCCTATTCAGCTCATTTGTCTATTTTTCATTAGCTTATTTATTTATTTTAAGATTAGAGAATAGTATTAGAAACCAAGATCTGGATGTTTTGTGGACTACTTTTTTTTAAGAGACAGGGGTCTTACTATACTTGAATTCCTAAGCTCAAGGGATCCTCTTGCCTCAGCCTCCTGGGTAGCTGAGCCTATGGGTGTGTACCACAATGTCTGGCCTAACTACTCAGTTTTGAAACTCTGCACTCCCTTCATTTCTCAGGCACTGAGAGCTTCTGGTCCTATTTATTGTTTCAGGTTATGCTGTGCTTGTAGCTCAAATGTTGGTATTTTTAAATCCATAATTCTGTGGTTTTCATTGTACATACTCTTGGATTTCATCATTTCCATGTCTTATACATTCAGGTAGTAACCTGAATACTGCTGCTCCCATTTTTTACTCTAACCCTGATTCTCTCTGAACTAAAGACTCCAACTTCTTGATGAACATAGATAATTGAATTCCATAGGCGCCTCAACCCAAATATTCTAAAAGTGAATTTACCACCTTTTCCTCATGAAAGCAGCTACTCCTGTTCTCTTAAGTCTCTGCTAACACCACAATTGTCCACACAGCCAACGCACCAGTCACCATGGTCATTCTGGTCTCTTCCACATCCCCCTTCTGCCTCCTACTCAAAATCAAGTCCTGTTCATTCCACCTTCTGAGATTATCAGATCAACTCCTTACTTTTTATTCCTACATTTCCTTTGCCTACAGTGGTCCCAGCCTTTACCAGCTCTCACCTGAATTATTCAAATTCTCACTGCCTCCAACTTTGCCTCCAAAAAACCGTCCTCTAACCTCAGGTCACAAAGATTTGTTATAAATTCTCTTCAGACTCTATCATTCCTCTACATAATATATATAATCTCTACCATCAGACACTAAAAATGAAAATAAAAGAAAAAGAATCTGTGTTTTTTTATTATCGTTATTTGAGCACTTGGCTAAAGCCTAACAGAATAAAAGTTTATACAAATAAAACATCTTGACCTCAGTAACATTCTAAATTATTAGTACTGTGGCAGGTGCTGGAGCAACAAAAAGCTTCATAGGAGGTCTCCCAAGGTCTGCTGAAACTACTGTAAAATAAATTCCAGAAGTAATCATTAATGTAGAAAGCATCATGGTCACCATGACAGAAGAGTGATCATAGAATCAATATAATAGCACTTCAAGGAAAACCTAATGACCAAAATGCAATACTGTTTATTTATGCAGTTGTCCTTAATTGCTGCACAGTCAGGCTTTGATGTAATACACTCATTTTTTGAGGTTACAGACAATTTGCTACTACTAATAAAGAATTGAAATATGTATATGATTTACATGTTTAATAAATTAATTTTTCTAACATGTCCATAAAAGTGTCTGTTTTATGCATTTGCATGGCAATGTGATTTCTTGGTAAGAAGAGAAAAATCTGTGCTTACAGCTAGCAACTTGGTAACCCTGGGGAGTGCTGCATGGATTTGAACAGCCCTCGCCAATAATGGAAAATAAAAATGGCAAGGGCTGCTATTTTATGTATCTATGTACCAACAAAGCAGAGCTGCTGCTGATTTCTTGATGACTCTGAACTGCTTTTACCAACAACAGCAGGCCAATTCAACATAATGGATCCCTTACTTCTCTTTCTGAAGTATCAATTCACTTATCCAAAATATTTATTCCACAAGCACTTGTTGTTCAATTCTGTGTAAGGTACAAGACTAACAGAATTCCAAAGCTGGTGCCATCACGTGGTAATCCTGTTTAAAGACGGACAGTCGCATGTGTATCTCAAGTGTGCTTTCCATTAACAGGTATTTAAACACCTTAGCAAGAGTTTAAATAACTAAATTGTCCGTGTGTATATATGCGTGCCAGAGGTCTAAAGAGTACAGAAATTATAATGCCACAGATTAATTCCAATATCCCATATTCTGTTGCAATCCTATCACTCAGCTTATTGTTGACTAGTATATTATGTTTTTTTTTAAATTCTATCCACCAATATTGTTCTGTAGGATATAGGATGTACAGTATTCATCTGCTCTCGAGGACTTTAGAATCTATTTAGAAAGATAAATCTCTCTCTTTCTCTCTCACACACATACACATACACATACACATATACACACACAGAGACAAACACATAATCATACACATCAATGCATATTGCTAAATAGGAGGCAAATTAAGCAAAACAATACAGTAGATATACCAAACTAGTGATACACATATATAAAAGTTTGTGACTACCTCTTTGTGCATCGGGTGGAAACGCATGAATTGATTTTCAATTTCAAGAGTAAGGTTAGGACTTAAAGTACAAGCCAAGAGATATTCGTGGAATTCACTTTAGGGTGTCCAGGTGAAAACTCAAAAGAGTTTCACAATAATGCCAAGAGTAGACGAAACCTTAGCATAAGAGACCCATGTGCTCCTGTAACAGACCTGCCATACAGATTAGACAATTTGAGCAGAGATAATACCTTTTTCAAACATAAGGCCCAAATAAAATGTCATCAGGACATCAGGCTTCAATTTATAAGTATTGGTTGAAATTAAGCTGGGTCTGACATAGGGAACTCTATGAGACATGCTCCAAAGTAAAGAACAACAGGGATTTATTTATACAATTATGGTTTATAGATTCCTAAAGCAATATTAAGAAAATCAGCTAGATTATAAGTATGATGGATTCAGTGTGAGAAGAAATGGCTATTTGCTAAAGATCAGAGGAAAGCTTTAGAATGTGATTTTAATTTATTTTGGCTCTTTAAAATTATGTTTAAAATATTTTGGGTTAAAAACAGTGAGCAAAGCTTCTTAGGACAAGGAAAGAGAAAAAAGCAAATAACCTGTTTGAATGCAGACTCCCATGCCAGGTCATTTTGTTAAGTTACTGCACTACCACATTTCTGATGTCTTAGCCCAGGCTTCAGTTCATTTCACCTCCCAAATTCCCAAATGTCAATCAACTAGTTCCTCAGAGTTCACTTCTCCAAGAATTCAGCCATGTAAAAAGGGGACACATTCCTTTATAGAATATAATTTCTAAATATAAAATTCACTAAACTAGTTTTTTGAAAGATCACATCACCTAATCCTTCTTCAAAACCGACTGGATCCATCCTTACAACACTTAATTTTTTTGCAATCAAAGCAAATTAAAAAAATTATTATCTTATTTCAGTAGTTTTTCTTCCCCGCATGTAGGAATTTTCTTTCTCTACTTTAGACTTTCTTCCAACTCCACAGAAATGAACCTCTCTCTGCTATACTCCCTTTCTGGGATACTACTTTATCAGTTACAGTTTTCAGTTCATATCAGTGAGAGGGTTCTTCTTTATTTATAAGGAGAATAATCTACATCATTCTGCCCATGTGTAGGATGGGCAGAATGTGTAGGATTCTTAAATGTGTAGGATTTTGATTTCCTCATCCTACTCTGTGTGTATATGTAAAATTTGTTTTGGCTGCAGTATATTTTAAATATCCAAAAGCCAAAATATAGTTACCACATTATCATAACTCTAATTTTGGGAAACACAAAAAATGCTTCTTTGTAATTAATGTTTTGTGACGTCCTTGTGGGTTCAATTTGAGCATAAGATATTTTAAAAATTGTGTCAGTATAATTTATAGCCTAGATTCTACCAACATTTTCACATGATTAATTTTCAGCATCATAATGCAAACACTATAGAAAATATTCTAAATGATAAATATTAGCCTATTAAATATAGACATTTTATTTGCGGTTACTACATCGACATTATAATGTGTAACATTTGAGTGACAACACTTGCTATTTTTCTATGATTGGCTTGAAAATTTGACTCAACTGAAAAGATGGGTTTTTGAAAAGTCAGTATTGTTTTTCAAAATGTAGGAGAGTTTATAATTATGCTTTCATATCCGTATATTTTACCTTAAATATGTTGACAATTAGTTTCTGTTGACAGATGAAAATATTTTCTCTTTTGGCAAACAAGCATCATATCGAAGAAGAGCAGATTTACTTGTTTCAAAAAATTATGTGAGCAGTTATATTCTAATTATGTTAGTCAGCATCAATAATTTTATGCTTTACTACATCTCCTTAATATGTCAATATTATTACTGTTATGAAATATTCTAAATTCAATCTTGCTATTACATGTGCATTCTTTTTAAAATCTCCATTTAAAGAAGCGATTCATGAAACCTACTTATCTTAACTTGATTTTATATTGGTTCCTGAAGGTTGAATTTAAACTGAGTATAAAACCAAAGAATATGCTGCCTTTTTGAAGAGACATGGAGATATGCAGTAGAAAAGAAAGGAATATATAAATAGCAATGCAGTTTATCATAACTTACATCCCCTTTAGAAATTTAATGAGAACAGAAAAATGAGCATTAAAAAAATCAAAAAACAAAACAAAACCTTATTAATTTCTCATCATTATTTTAAATTTACAGAAAGAAACCACTTAAATTTTCCTAGTAATTAATCATAATAGAAAATTTCTATTATTTTTTGTTGTGTAAACAATATAGCTTACCACATTGTTCTCATTGATAATGAATTTCTAATTATCCCTTATAATGGGAAATTAATACAAAGCACAGAGAAAATAAATTGATGAAGTTCAAATATCTACATTTATTCAACTTTCTTATTTCATCTTTGACTTAAAGAAAAGCATTTAGCAATTGGCTGACTGTTCTGTATTTCTCCCCTCAAATCTTCTGCAACATGCAGACTATTTCTTTATTGAATAAATAAGCATTAAGTGCTACTAATGTAGTCACTGTGCTATAAACCATGGATCTGTTTAACAATTCTAAAAGACATAGAATCCCTCTTCTCTTATTTCTCTTAGTGTCAGATAACTAATTTGTGTATCTGACAAACACTACTAGTGGCCCTAATAATACCTATTCTCCCCTTCTTCCTTGCTAACAAAACCCTGATTTTCTAAAAGTTAAAAATAGTCACTTTCCTGGCTTCCCTTACCTTTTTACCTTTTCTCCTTTCTCTTGACCAAAAGTACCAATTTTGGTCTCAGGATAATGACAGCCACAGTCTAAGCATAAAAGAAAAGACCCATAGAAGAGATTTATGAGGACTTCTTTAGATAATTCCCTGGTCCTGGAAAATCAGGATGTTGGGACAGGATGGTGTGAAAGAATTGGTAGCAAACAAACTTGTAAACCATTCTTCTTGTTATTAACTAAATTCAGGAACAAAAATGACTTTCTTTTTGGTAGAGACTCTGAAAGTTTGGTTAGAATATTTAAGTTCTGTTAGATAATATTTTTTTTAAATTTGAAACATATTTCATTGAGATCCTTAAATCTTAACTTTGATTGCTGAATAGATAAGCAAAGTTACACTAAAAAAAATCTTTAAAATTTGTTTCATGTTAAAACTGCAAAATAGAAAGGTTAGACAAATATCAGAAGATGCTATCTGAGAAGTTCAGCAAGCTAAGGTATTTTTCCTCATTAAAAAGCCTTAGTTTGGGTGGATTTAATAATTCCCTTCTTATTCTAATTGAATAATGTCAATCAGTTGAAATAAAATTTATTTTTTCTAAGATGCATTTGAAGTCACTGCCAGCCCCCACTACTTTCCAAGAACCACAGTACATGCTTTGTTATTCATGCCAGCTTTGGTACTGTTTCAATTATCTCATGGTTCAGGGAGTTGTTGGGTTTTAAATGGATACTCTCGCTATGGGAAATGGCTGCTGTTTTTCACCATATTTTCTCTTATCATCCACAGATAATTAGTTCTGCCTGACAAAACACATCACAAGGGACAACTCCATAGCTTTCATAAGCATCTCAGCAGTATCTTCCTTATGGCTAATTCTTCCTGAACCTGTTTAAAACTGCTTCATTATAATTACTATTCCTCATCACTTGTCCACATTATAAATGTAGGCAGTATTAACAGTATATGTAGCAGATATCTGCATGTCATCTTCTTAATGCTCCTAGATATTTGCAAAGCAGGACATTGGGGCATTAAAAAAATTAGCTTACTCCTCCGACCCTCAGCATCCACACCACCATTGGAGCCCTGAATAGATTATTAATGAATCTTAAATTCCTAAATATATTACCTCCTCCCACTCTTTACATAAACTGTTTTATCATGAATGATAACAAATAGCCTCTCTCTTTTACTGTAATAAAATGTGTATAAATCATAAACGAAAGTCTATAAGCACTAGGAAAATATATATTTTTAATTCTACGGTACTGTCAAAAGAAGCAACATCTATTTAGTAAAACCTTCTCAAGAACGGAAAAGAAACACTCTATATTAAATCCTTGTATCTGTTATATATAATAACCCAATTAAAATGTGTTAAAAAGTGAAATTTTACTTCTTATAGTCAAAAAAATATACTAACATCCTTATGCTGTGTCTGATAATTAATCACATTTTGAAAAAAAATAGTGACACATCCACCCATGCTTTCTACTTAACCTGCCTCACAGCTCTTTTTTACATTTGCTCCCTTCTCTCACTTTTGTCTTTAAATCTATATTTTTGAAACTTTAGCCCTTGTGATCTCTCCAGGTATTTCCTTTGCAGAGCTCATCTATTTGAAGAGCTTCAGCTCTCAAAATCTATGCCAATTACTCTCAAGACTTTGAAGAGACAACTGGGAAATTTAAGTTACAAGACGCATTTTTTCTTATTCCCTACCAGGTAATTCTGTATGTGTATCTTGCTGTCACTTCTAGCCCAATATGTCCCCAAACTAGCTTAACAACTTTTTCCAGGACAATTTCTAACACCAACTTATCCTTCCCCAACTGCTTAAAAAAAAAAAAAAAGATACCTCCATTTACCCAGGAAGTAGGTAATATCAAATTATTTCCTTTCGTTTCTTCTCGATCTTCCAAACTCTGTTCCCAAAGTCTTTCAGCTTTCCCCTTAACACCTCTCTAGTGTCACTGTCACAACTCTGGTCAGGTTTTTCCCTTAAGCATAAACAGAGGTAACAAATTCCTCTGAAGGTATGGGTGTTCTGATTACAGAGTTCTCACCAATGAGATACTTTAGACTCTTTCTAAAGCTTTTCTTCTGTATTGTTTACTCCAGCACAAAATCACTTCTCTCCCTTGAACACTCAGCAACATTTGGTTCTCTTGACCACTCCTGCCTTTCTGAAACTCTCCTACTTCCCGTTGTATTCTGACAGCTCCTTCGCAGTCTTCTTAAATGTTGGTGTTTCTTGGGAGCTTGTTAAGAGCTTGAAGTCACACCGCAGATGGTGTGTAACCACGGGCAAAATTACATCACCTCTTTGTGCATCACTTCCCTCATCTGTAAAAGGAAGATAACAATAGTAGCTATGCCATATGGTTGTTATAACTTTAACTGCTTTTGTCCATATTTAACTGATTTTATCCATATTTATTAGCACTAATCTGGATCACTCTCTTGCACTCTACATAAGAATTTCCAGTTATGCAACAGAGATTATCATTTGGATCTTGCACTGACACTTTCTTCCCTTCAGTCTGTATTCCCTCTTCTCACAGCTTTCCTCACCTCCTTAGTCTGTACTTCTCCCTCCCTTTGAAAGCTCCAAATTATTCTACGAGTTCTAGCTTGGCAATAGCCATAATGTAGGAAATAAGATCATGTGCTGAGAGAGGACAGAGGGATAGAGGTATAAAGAACTTGAGAGAGGGAAGTAGCTTCTTGATGTGGAAAATGGTGGTGGTGTGGGGGAAACAGGCAGGACTTGTAAAAGGGCATGCAGCTGTGATTGGAGATGCTTTGTCTAGAGCCATGAACTGGGCATGGCAACTTACTTTCTCAATTTTTATCTTCCCAGCATCAAACAGGGAGTGTAGGGAGCATTGCATGGATTTGGATATTTCTAGGAATGCTTTTAAACCTGACATCTTGGCAGATCCTTAAGCATGCAATTCTATTCAAACCAAAGCTGTTT
>CAUYRT010045505.1:0-51554 GCA_963574885.1 Lepilemur ruficaudatus
CTCTTTTGTGAGTCATCAAATACAACTTACCTGTGACAAGTTTCATGAGCCATTAGAAGGGATTTTCCATCCTCTGCAATGGATTGCTGACCAAAAAAAAGTGCACAAATTAGTTTTACTTTCCCAGAAAAGGGATTATAATTAGATTTAAGGTGGGTTATACTAGAGTCATATGAAAAATTTGTGTCTTTCCTTCCCTTTCACACATATGGACTCATTTCCATGACTGAAAGGCAAGCCATATATTTTACCTCAAATTTTAAAAAGTAAAAGAAAAAAATTCACCCCACACATTATGCCAAGTGTAGTTATTAAGAGTTTATCAGTTGCTCAAGGGCAGTAAAAGAGTGAAATACTCACGCCTGTAATCCTAGCACTCTGGGAGGCCGAGGCAGGCGGATTGCTCAAGGTCAGGAGTTCAAAACCAGCCTGAGCAAGAGCGAGACCCCGTCTCTACTAAAAAGTAGAAAGAAATTAATTGGCCAACTAAATATATATAGAAAAAAATTAGCCGGGCATGGTGGCGCATGCCTGTAGTCCCAGCTACTTGGGAGGCTGAGGCAGAAGGATCGCTTGAGCCCAGGAGTTTGAGGTTGCTGTGAGCTAGGCTAATGCCACAGTACTCTAGCCCGGGCAACAAAGTAAGACTCTGTCTCAAAAAAAAAAAAAAAGAAAAGACAAATGTTCGAGTCCAATATGGTCATTTTGAAAATGCATTTTTAAAGTTCCAAGTGTTCAATAGTTTTTCCTTTTGCTTTGGCTGGTTATGAAGATTTTATAGGTCTAGATACATATTCTTTGATGCTTTAATTAATGCTCGTGGCTAAATTATGAAAGAAAATATTTTAGTAAGTTTATAGGAATGAGTCACATGATTTCCCCAATTGAAGCCACAACACACAACACCCTGCACTGGAGGACATCTGTTTGTCTCTTTCAAAAGGTTCAGAACAGATTTTAACAGCAAATTTGAAAATAGCATGGCTACACTCACTACCATGTAGGCAAAGTGTTGGCAAAGGGTTTGCCCCGCACCCTTCCTTGCTAGGGCACTGCATCAAAAGATGATAGCTGGTTAAGAGACCCCGTAGCTGCAGCACAATTTTTAAACTAATGATGGGGGCAGGGGGACATTCTGGCATCTCTTCTGCCAAAGAAAGGTGTTCATTTTAAGAGTAAGAGCAGTGTGAAGAAAATAGAGTGAGTGGCCTGTGACTAGACAAATTATTCTGGCTCTGTCTGTAACGATTGGATAATATTTCCTCTTCCAAATGGACACTCTTTCCCACAACAGAACTTTCAAGAAAGTGCCTCATCACACTACTCAGATAACCACAGCCTATTAGCCCCAACTTTGAGGATGACTCTCTTTCATCGTTCATGCTCGTTTCGCTAGGGCTTGCTTGGTTTTCATCTTCACAGTGTTCTCTGGGGTGGACAACTCTATGGAAGCCGGGTCAGAAGTTGGGACCCTACCCTATTTGCTCCGTGTCCCTGGGACTCCCCTCCTCCACCCTCTGTGGGTCCAGATCTGAGGTTTCTCTTTCCCTACCACTACCCTTTGATTGTGAAAGAGGATAAGACACCTGATTGCACTTATTCTATGGAGGAGTTTCTTCTTCCTGTCTTCTGTACCCCAGCTGCCCTGTGCTGAAGATACAGTAAGCATCCCGTCAATATTTAAGACAGTGCCACCCTATGTTGCTCAGGGATGAGCAGTATTAGTCTCACTGCAGAGCTTGTTAGAAATGAAAGTTCTCAGGCCTCATGCTAAACCTGCCAAATCAGGATGTCTGAGAGTGAGACCCAGGAATCTGTGTTTGCACGAGCTCTTCAGGAGATTCCCACACCTCAGAGCCTCATTCTCTCAATTCAAGTCTGTATGAATGAAGTGGCAGTGATGGGGGAGTATCCTGCTCCTTTCCACGCAGGCTATCAACACCCTGGCTCCAGGTTACAAGGCTCTCCTGGCCAATAGGCAGCACAATCAAAGCCTGTGTTCCTAAACGGAAAATTTTCTGAAGTCAGCAGCAAGCATTAAGGGCTGTTTACCAGCTGAGAGGTATCTTGGAAGTTCCAGAGTTTCTGTTCTTTTCCCCTACTGCACCCCCAGCTCCAGTAAGCACTTTGCAGCAACCAGTCTGATCTGCTCATTGCCTGCCAATGCTACGCCCTCATCTCTGTGCTGCTCCGTTATGGGTTCCTGGATCTCCTGGAATCTAAAACAGACCCACACCCCTACTAAGGGTTGGCTCTGCCAATGAACAAATAGTCACTGAGTGTTGGCTGTGTGCAAGGTATCTTTAACTGTCCCCTCCCCCTAAGACCTCCTCTGCCCCTTGCTGCCAGTCCCTGTGGCATTCCTGTCTTGGCCATTACCTGCCCACCCCTGATAGCCGAGGCCCCTTTGCAGTCTCTGCTCCAATGATTTTACACATTTTAGTAATATGACCATATTAGAACACTCACACAGAAAATTAGACAAAGCAGTATTTTATTACTGTTAATACATTTTGAAGTTAAAATGAAGTTAAATTGTAGGTTTAACCAATGAATGTATTAAGGCTATTTTGATGACTCCAAAAAGTGAAGTTAGATGGATAAGAGCAGTCAGGTCTGCCTTTGTGTCCAGATTATTTCTGGAATGGTTGGTTGCACAATATTAAGAAAATCCTTATTCAGATAACTAGCTGCACATGGTAACAGTTTTTTTTGTTTTTGTTTTTTTTTTTAGATAGCTTTCCTTGCACCTCGGGATACTCTTCCATTAAACAGATGGCAGGACAGCTTCATTCCGAGGTCTACCCACAAATAGGTGTTTATATGGCATTATAATGAGCACATTGACAGTCTTCAGTGGGTTAAATTTGGCATATGTCATATTTTATTGTCTCATTTTTTTAATATCATCTAAAAAATTTTTAATAAAATTTAAATCAAAAGTCTATGGGAACTCTAAAAACCCTTCACAGCCCCTCAAGGCTCTACAAATCACAACAGTCACTTTTACAGATGAGAGACCAAGACCAGGAAAGGTGAAGTCACTTACTCAGGTCCTGTGGCCTTTGGAGGTCAGAGCTGGCTGCATCTCAAGTCTCCTGCCTCCTGATGTTTATGTTTCACATGGACATTTGAGCCCCCATGTAGATTCCAAGAGCCTTTTGCTCAGGGCTGGATCTTCCAGAGCAGGATCTCTGTTTATCCTGCTTAAATGAATTACGGGATGGAATTTCCCCAGAGCCATCAAGCGTCCTCCACGGGAGGGTGCCAGCAGGGAGAGCTGGGCAGGAACGAAGACCCTGCTAAGCGACTCTGCCTCTTCCTGGTGTCTGACCACGGGCTGGCACACCCTGTCCGCTGAAAATAATACGGCTTTCCTTGCAGCAGCCGGGGCTTGGCAGGCTCTCGGAGCTCTGCTTGGCTTCTCTTTCACCAGGCTGTTGTTCCCAGAAAGCACTTGCTCATTTAGATGAACTGCTTCTGGCACGTGCTCACATTTAGCTAACAAAGATATTATTCTAGCAATGTGGGGGGCAGGAGGACGGACTGGGGCAGAGAGATGGCAGGGGCTTGGAGGAAAAGTAGATCTATCCTGGCATCGGCAGAGGGCCTCAGATATTGTGGGGTGTGGCTCACAGACCCTCTTTCCTAGCAGCATGCTGTTTCAAGACCAGCACCCTGGGGAGAAAACCTTCACAGGCCAAGGGCAGAGGATTCTTGGAGAAAATGGAAGTGCTGTAGCTGAGTTGCTGTTTAATGAAGAAAGGTCGGGAAACTGTTTCTCTACCTCAGCAGTTTGGCTTCTCTTTTTACCTCAGAGAACTGGCCGCGGCTCTTCCCCGCAGAAGTCTCCGTGGCCTGGGGATGGGGTATCTCCCTCTGTTTGCTCAGAGCTGAAACTCTGCCCACCTCCACACGACTTTGGAGACTGAACAGGGTTCAGGCGTGTCTGTCATCAGGAGAGAGAAATTCAGTCACGCAGACCCCAATGGCTCACTCAATAAGGTCCCTCAGGTTTCCCAGCAACTTGCTGAGCTTGGATTTTTCCAGCTATTTTTGCAAGGTGGAATTTAATTGAAAAAAAAAAAAATGACAGGCCTGTCTGTAAAACTGAACGGACTGGAACACAGAGGTTTAGCTGACACTGATCCCCCTACCTGGCCTACTTTATGAGGAAAACCAGTCCAGGATTGATTACGATTTATTCTTTACTTCCTATTGGAATTAGAATCAAATGGATTGCTTTCATATTTTTGTCTCTTACAAAGAAACATATTAAATCTAAGAAGCCTGCCTGCGGTCACATTCAGGCTTAACTTTTCTCACACAGTCACCCTGTAGATGACACTGCTGGTTGCTTCCCAAGTGTCAGTTCTCTTCTCTGTCAGAAGAAATGGCTGGCAACGTGCTCAGGTGGGAACACAGGCTCTCCTACATGTGGGAGCAGCCGTGCCACCCAGCTGTGGCCGATGACATGTAAGCAAAGTCTGTAGGGTGGGGCTTCTGCTGAAAATGGACAGACTCAGTATAGAAACTTCGCACATCCCTTTCTATCTGCCTTCTTGGCTGGAATGTGGATGTGCTGGCTGGAGGCAGAGCAGCCACCTGGAGGAGGGAATCCTCACACTAAGAATGGTGGGATAAGCATACCTCGACCAGCTGTAACAGACCTGGACTGCTTGCCTCAAAATTTCTTCTCAGAGGAGCAAAATAAAGTTCATTTGGTTAAGACTTTGAATTTGGGTTTCTCCGAAATGCAGCTTAATGCAATCCAAACCAACACCTTTTCAAAATGCAAACTTCACACCATCACTTTACGCCAAGGAATGCTCCTGTCCAGCTGGTAGACAAAGAATCTCTTTTCTCATTCTGCAGGAGGAGGAAACTGAGGCAATGGGAGAGTATAAAGTGAGTGACTCACCTCTTGCTGAATTAAACTTGATCTCTCAACCCTTGACTAATTGAATTTATAAAAAAAAAATTTCTCAGCAGCATTTGAGCTGGTGGCTACTTTCTCCTCCTTGAATCTTTTCCTTCCTTACTTCTGTGGTACTACTTTTCCATGCTTTCCCTTCAACTTTTGGGCCCACTTTCTAGACTCTTATGGGTCTCTGTTCTGCCTGCCCGTTAAATGCACATGGATTCTTCATACTCCATTGGGGGATGATCTTATGTCTATCCACAACATTTACTGTCACCTAGAATTAGACACCAAGATGGTATCTATTGACATTGGAAAGAGATGTTTAGAATGGACTAAGGGAAAGAAGCAGCTCACAAGATGAGATGTCCTTTTGATCCCATTCATGCAAAATGGGAGGAAGAAAAGAGTATCCATATAAAGATATCTGAAAAGATATATAAACAAGATGTTAACAGCAGATGGACGGTAGAGTTAAGGATTTAAAATCTCTGATTCAAATGTCAAATTAAGCCTTCAATCCCTAAGGATGGAGAGGAAGTAGAAATTGCTTCAGCAGGTTTTCAGTCATTTCCAAATTATTTTCTCATTTTTGTTCTACAGGTATTTCTGGTCCTTCAGACATTCACTCATTCATTTGGTGAGTTTTGTGACTGCTGTGTGCCAGGCGTTGCATGAGGATACAGAGACACAGCACGGTAAAAACAAAGTTGCTAACCCTGAGTATAAAGAGCTTTCATTTGAAATAACTGCGTATATGCTCTTTCATTTTTAAATTGATAGGGAAAGGGCATAATTTGAAGGCTCCCATTTAAGGGATTTTCTGGGTAGAGCGCAGCATGTGACATGCAGCAGCTCCTCTGCCGTCTTTTCTGGCTGAGCACGAGGCAGCACACTGAGGCCCAGGCTGAAATTGCTCCCCCGTGATCCCTGCAGACTTTCCTGGGCTAGAGGCTCTGACCCCAGGACCTGCTGGGCCAGACTTCTCTGGGCACCGTTTGAGGTAACATCCCCAGAATCTCTCCCAGCCTCTTTGATTGACTCAAAGCACTCCAAAGCAAAAAGTCTAGAGAAATGGCAAAGTACTATACAAATGTAAGGAATTCCTGTCCCCCAGCCTTGCTCCATTCAGAATCCTGATCTCTTGCAATGGTTCTCTCTCCCCTCTGCCCAGCTCCAATTCCATAAAACTTTGTACTTGCAAAAGTACGTAGGTAACATAACACAGCTCTTGCCTGCACGTGGAGTTGGAATGCAATGGCAGGGGCCTTTGCGCCACCATCAAACCTGTAACCCAGTTGCAGCAGGGCCTTCGTTTTCCACCCTCCCTGCTGTGCCAGGCAACGAGGCTCCTTCCCCTGCTTATGACCAAGCCCTGCACTTGTTCTCTAGATTCCAGCTTCCTGCCTCTTCACCAATTTCTCTCCCTTTCTCTTCTGTATCTTCAGCCTCTCTCTGTAGATATGCTAGTTTTTTTTCTCTTCGGCATCTAAACACACTAAAAGCCACTTCCAGTTGGGGAAATGTACTCAATGAAGGGTTTGATTGTGTTATAAATTTTGCATGAGGATGGAGCTCCGTGCTGTGTCTTGTGCATCTAGCAAAGTGCTGGGCCTTCTGGGGCTGTAGGCCCATTAGGGGACTGCATTTTCACTGGAACACGTTAGGCACTCTGCAACATTTTTTCAATTCTGAGATCTCCCTTCAGTTATTGGGCACCAGTCCCCTTCCTTGGGGGATGGCATTGTTCCTCTGGACAGGTCTCTGGCTCTTCACATGTGGATGTTGCTGGTCTTTGCTGCAGAGCACATGCTGGCTGGGCAGCACAGCAGTGGGGATGCTGCAGCAGGTGTAGGGGACAACACACCCTTTGCCCATGGACATCTCCTGGGACATGAGTCTTCAAGAGATGTTGGCTTCATGCACCTCTGATTTTTCAATGGGAGATTTTGTGTATCTCATTCACTTTAATTTTTTGTTTTCCTTAGAGACAAAGTCTTGCTCTGTTATTCACGCTGGAGTGCAGTGGTGTGATCATAGCTCACTGTAACCTCAAACTCCTAGGCTTAAGTGATCCTCCTGTCTCAGCCTCCCTAGCAGCTGGGACTACAGGCATGCCCAGCTAATTTTTCTATTTTTTTTTTGTAGAGACAGGGGTCTTGGTATGTTGCCCAGGCTGGTCTTGAACTCCTGGCCTCAAGTGATCCTCCTGCCTTGGCCTCCCAAAGTGCCAGGATTAGAGGCATGAACCACTGTGCCTGCCCTTGTTCACTTTAAATGAGAGCTACTTAAATGTGTGCTTTGTGTTTAGAGAACTAGAACACATCTTTGGCGCATAGGGGGAAAGTATTTAGAAAACGGACTGAAAATTTATAAAAGTTATTTCCATTTTCTGAATATAAATGTCCATTACCATTTTTAATCCATCCTTTGGAATGAAAGGACTAATTCTTTCACTTGAATGAGTATGAGGGAAATCTGATACATTTCCCTAAAAACTCCTCCACTTACCTGGAAAGGCAGTTGCAGCAGGGTTGGAATTCATCTGCTGTCGAGCAGTGTAAAACAGCATCTGAGGAGTGCTTCACTCAGGTGACCTTCTTGGGGCTTCTAGGTGGGCAGGTAGGTTGGAAGTTGGCCAGAACACAGGGTTTTTAAAGAATCTAGCATGGCTTCAATTTTCCAGGGGTTGTCTTCAAGTCTCATCTGAAAGCTAGAAACTCTTGTAACTGTTGAATCTCCCCATCTGCCATCATGGGGTGTTCTACAGACAGCTTGCCTAGGGCCACAGGCGGAGGTAACCACAGTGGGAGGCTGCCAGCTCCAGCCAAGACTTTTTGTGAATTTGGTTCCTGAGGTGGCCTTAAGCTCTTCTGAGGCACAGCTATTTTCCCAAGTATTAGTGCTCCAATATCACCCCCAAAGCCCACTCTGTGCCCTCACCCACGCTGTGCCAGATCTCCCAAGCACTACTTCCCTTGTTCCCTTAAAGAATGCCAACCCCACGTCCAGGCAAATCCTGGCTGAGCTGGTCTGTTAATGTGTTTAATTGTATTGAAAGTAAAAACAGAGGCCTGAGAAAACAATTAGCTTTGAAAGACACCAGGAGAAGCCCACAAGAAGACCCCTGAAGTCTGTTACAGATAGAGGTGACAGCTTTGGACTGCATGCTTGTTTATCCACGTCTCAGGTGAGTGTGGCATGCATGTGCATCTGTGTGTGATCTCCTTCCCTTTCCATTTGCCTTTGCCCAGACGTGAGCCTGGGGCTTCGCTGATAACAAGTGCTTTTGACTTTGGGAGGTGTCCTGTGTGCACAATCTCTGGTGTATGTGTGTCTGTGTTGAAAGGACACACATCTGTGTCTTGTCACACGTTATCTGGGCTCTTCTCTGTGCAGCTCTGTTTGTTAGGAAGGGAGAAAAGCTCACTGAATGTTTTTTAAAATGATTTTTCCCATGTGCTCTCCTTGTTCCTCCTCAGTCTTCTCCCCCTTGCTGCCCTCTGGACCATCCCACTGCCTTTGGGAGTTCTCCCTTCTAGATCAAACTGCCAAAGTCCACTTTCATTTTGACTCTAGTCTCGGGATTGACTTGCTTTAATTTTAACAATAAGCAACTCTGTTGGTTCTAGTCCTCCTTAGTGCTCGTTTCCCAGATGAAAATTTCTTGGGGCAGAAGAAAAAAAAGAACCAGCCTCCTTTTGCTACATAAATAGATGTGACATTCAAACCCAGAGTTAAATGGAATTTCTTGAACATTAGTAGGCTTGTGCAATGACCTATGAAGTCAAAGTCACTAAAGTTTTCTGATTAATTAGTTGCATGTAGTAACTTTAGTGCTCTAAAAAAATGAAAGAAAGAAAGAAATGAAACACTTTGCAATATTGACTACCTATTAAGATTTACTAAGATTCTGGGGAGGTTTACTTTTCTCTGGTGATATTGAGGCTTTTTCTTTGCAAGAAACTGCTGGTAACTGAGGATTTTGCAAACAGAATTCAGAAGGGAGGGAAATATTTTGTGATGGCGTGACTCCGTGCCAAGCATAGCATTCACTAACCGGCTGCCCAGTCGGGTCAGCATCAAGACAGAGAGGCGGCATTCATGAAATTTGAAAACGGAAGGTGAGGGGGTTCCAAAGCAGCGGAGACAGACACCATCGCTGGTCTTTGCAAGTGACAGCCACCCTGCAAGTATTAGGTGGCAAGTGGAACACTCTAGAGCTGAAGTAGTAAGAATGTGAGGGAATGTGAGGGTAGCTGAGAGTGTGGGACATTCCAGAAGAGGGTGGGGAAGGGAAGGGTTTTGGCAGAACCACAGGTCCTAACCCAGTCCTGCTGGTTTCGACAACAAGCAGGTTTTCTGTATACGCTGGCTATCCAGGCTGGGAGAAAAGAGAGAGAACAGAAACCTTAGCAAAAAAGGGTTTCTGACCTAGCTGCGGTTCAGCCCAGAAGGAGCTGCAGAGCTAGGGTGGCAGTGGGGCCTCCTGAAACGAGACACTGCCCTGTGGCCGTAACTTGGGTGGAACCGAAGAAGCCAGTTGGCCCACGAATGGTTTTTCTTCCTGCCTGTCACACTGAGAGGATTCTCTTCCTATGTAACGTAATAAATTCCCCTGTAATCTCAAGGTGCAGGTAACAGCCTGGCCCTGGTGAGAAACGGCTGGCTTCATGTTTCCCCGCAGTATGATTTCCTGTACATACAGCGAGGGGCCCTGCCCACTCCCCTGCAGAGCTCGGGAGCCGAGCCTAGAAGGGAAAAAACGAGGCTGATTCATGTTTGTGATTAACTTCTCACCTAATGCTGTAATCCCATATGTCTACCCAGCTGGGAACTGAGATTCTGCGCCTTCCTGGGCTCCAGCCACCCTGCCAACGCCACCCTCTGCGGGCTGTGTCTCAAATCCCACCTTCTTTGGTTTGCCTAGAGCAAATTCCAGCCCCTGGCCCTGGCCAGCAGGGCAGATGCGACCTCCCTCTGCTTTTCTCAACAATAATTCCAGCCCCTTGTTATGATAAACTACTTGCTCCTTGCCCGGCAGTACATTCAGGAACTGGACCGCTGCCAAGGAAAACACAGGGGCAATGGTAGGACTATTGAAATGAATTAATGGCCTATGATAAATACTGGGAAAACAGTGCGAGTTAATAAGCTCTTACACCAACAAAATCACATGTTATTTAAGAGGCAGAGGAGTTTTTACATAAATGTGTATGATTTTAAGTAATACAGCTGATTAAAAAAAAAAAACCCCAAGGCATTCAAAATCTTTTTAGCCAAGTAAATGCTGGCACTTCAAAGTTGATATCAATACCTTGGGAAGCTGCAATTGCTTAAAACAGCTTTATTATTCTTTTAGGAGGCCTTCAGAGCTGGTACAGGAGGAAAATTAGATACATTACTAGATAATTAGGCTTTTACTTTTCAAGTCCCAAATGGTATCACCCAACTTGATTACTGGCCTGACTCACCAGCCTTGGCTCTGAATTATTTTTGACAGTTTCTAAAAATTAAATCCACCTTCAAAAAACCTGAATCTTTGCTACTCCTCAGGCATGCAAAACAAGGTACTGTAAGTCCTGGAGTTCCAAGGAGCGATTCCAAAACTGCTCTGCGCAAGAAAAATGTCCGTGCCGACTTTGCAGGTGACCACTGCAAATATACAAGTTCTGATTTCTTTGTTTGAAGATCTGTCATGTCATTTTAGAATCAGCGTTCCTACTTACTCATTCTGTGCAGACTGTCATCAGGTTCGGTTTGCTCAAACTAGCTGACCGGAATCAAGGAATTTAAACTTTGGATACCAGACCAGCTATGACATTGGGATCAGTGGGAGCCTTCACAAATCAATATGAAAACCAGAGCAGGCCACACGGGTGTTTCACCAGCTGGCCACCCTGCAGGAGGCGCATGCGGTGAAATAACTAAAAGCAGCCTCCTTTACTTCTAATCTGGCATAAACCGCTCTTCCAGGGGGTGGGGAGTGCAGAAGCGCCTGCGTCTAGCCCCAGCATTAAGTGACTAATCAAGAACCTCAGTGTTCTCAATGTGGCGTTCAAGGCCAATTTGTCTGCGTGCTGGTAGATCGCCATGACCCACTTCCAGATGAGCGTAAACACACTCCCAGCACTAACTTTATGCTTCATGCAAATTGACCCACACAGAGGGTCTGCAGAGGAAATGTCTGCTGTGCTGCACCTTGGGGAAACTCCCACCACCAGAAACTCCCACCACCTAAGACTGATTCCTATTGCCCCAGGAGGTCTATCTCCTTTTTCCTCTCTCTCTTCCTCTCCCTCCTAAGAACCATAAGTGAATGAAAGGGCAGTAACTTACTGTGTAAATCTCCATTTGTTAGTGAAACTAAAGATCAACTTCCCCTCCCCCTACCGAAGGCAGTGAGAACAGTAACTCCCAGTTCTGCAGCAACTTCATTCAGGACACTCCAACCCCTAAAACGGGCCTGCTCTGCCACCCTTAGCTTCTGGTGTCCACTGTCTAGACTGCAGGTGATATTGGAAAAGCCAGATTCAAGAACACACACTAATATTCCCTGGGAAAAAGAGCCTGCTGGTTTTCTTGCCTTATTACAGGGGACAAGTCAGCGTAGATCTGCAGAAAGGGGAAGACTATAAGGAGAAGATCTCCAAGACATGGTCTATGCCCAAAGGCAGCCTTGGCCATGAAGCACCTAAGGGGGTAATAATAAGAGCTGACACTGTTTGAAGCCCAGGGGGTCCCTAACCTAAGCTGTAACATCCCCCTGGACATGGCAGGTCCAGCCAGCAATCCCATTGCCCATTCTTCTTCCAGAGGCGTTACTGAGATTCTTACCACTGTGCTAGGGTCCACAGCTTGGTGGGGAGAGGGTAAGAGTGTGACCTTTGAGGGGCTTCCATTCCACTTGGGCTGGTTAAGGACATCAATTCTGAAGCCAAACTGCCTGGGTTTGAATCTGGGCCCTACCACTTACTAACTGTGTGACTTTGGGCAACCTACTTAACCTTCCTCTGCCCCAATTTCCATTTCTGTAGAAAGGATATAATAAGAGTACCTTCCATACAGGGTCACGGGGAGAAGTGATGATTGAATATATATCCAGGCCTAGAACAGAACAGTGCTGGACACATAGACTGTGCTACAAGAGGACTAGCGGTTATTAGCTGGAGAGAATAGACAGATGCATGTCAAAAGTCATGTCCACTAAGGACGAGACCATGTACAAGGATGTGCAAAGCACAAAAGAGCACTTTGGAATTGGACAAAAAAGGTGAAATCCATGGGATTCAAGTAGGCAGAATGGACTTGGGAAAGGTAGGCCTGAATCCAGGACCTTCAGGTGTAGGTATGGGGTGCTCTAACCTTCTCTAACCCAGACTGACCACCACCCCGAAGGAAGTCCTCAGGTGTCTTTTCCCAAGCAGAAGTCCTAGATCTGCCGCTCTGCAGCTCACCTCCCCACCCGGTCTTTCGGCTTCCTCTTTGATGTCTGCCTCTTGCCCACGTGCTGTTGAATCAGATGAGAGATTTCAGTTCAGGTCAACAAACTTTAGGACAGGCCTATTCTGAGTGAGGAGCTGGGGCTACAAAGGTGAGTGTCAAACAATATCAAATATCACTCTCAAGAGGCTCTCTTGTCGTGTTGACAGACAAGGAAACAGTTTTATGCTTACCGCGTTGGGAGTGGTTGCTATGGGAGCACAGGGAAGGAGGGCTTGGCAGAAGAGGTCAGCAATGCTTTAGGAGACCAAGGGTCTGGCAGTCCAGACAGAAGGAGGAGCTTGCGGTTCAATGTGGACTCCCAGCACTCTCTGGGAATGCTGGTGCTTTCCTCTTATCTTCCTCTGCCTTCAGCCACTCCAGAAGCTCCTGCTGGCCTGAGTTGACCAGCATCTCTGCTGAACTGGTCACAGGCCTCCTGATGGGTCTGCTCCAGACTGGGCGGGGTGGGGGTATGGGGGTGGGGGCACTCCAGGCAGGAGACACACCGTAAGCAAGGACTGCAGCAGGAAGGCCCAGAGGAGTTGTGGGCACAGTATCAACTTTAAACCCAGACCCCTACCATCAGTTAGCTCTGTCATCTGAAGTAAGTTGCTTTGCTTCTCTTGAATGTTAATTATAAAATGGCAGAATAATACTGGGTAGTGGTTATGAGGCTTCAGTGAACTACATGAGGGACACCTACTAAGCACCTACTGCTGTGTGCAGGGCTGGAAGGGATTGCTAGGGTCCCAGTCTCACCTCTCATTCTGTTGTCTGTTCACGATACTGAGTGGCACTTAGACCATTAGCTGTCAAAACAAATCAGGGAACTCACAACGTCTCTCTTTGAAATGGCATTTAAAGAGAAGCCAGTGTTCGGCAGAGATTAGGCAGTGGGGGCGTTGGTCTTTACCTGGCAGGCTGCAACTGTGCAGACTTTCCCGGAAGGGTCCCACTGAGTTGGGAGGGCTATCCCAACCGCCCCCCCCTCCCCCTGCCTGGAGGAAGAGCCTGCGGAGGGCTGGAGAGTTGCGTATCCTGATCAGACTAAGGAGGCAGCTAATTAGGGCTGATTGTGGAGAGGATTTGGTGATGTGGAGAGGGTTTGGTGATGTGGACACTTGCATGGGAGATTTTGTAAACAGACCACCAAGTCATTTCATGCAGGTCATGGAACAGCCACTGGACAAGAGCATCACTCACTCACTTTAGACGGCCCAGTGAAATCCCTCTCCCTGCACCAACCCTACGTTATCCATTCTCCCTATCACTGCAACTAGAATCAGCCTACTCAGAGATGAAGACCTCGGGCCTGAAAATTGCCCAAGGAAAACGAGAGAAAAAAAGAAAGAAGAAGAATGTTATTTTCATTGGGCTTATGGCAGAGTTTATATTGTTTCTAAAGTTTGAGCTACTTAGATTTAAAAATAAGTGATTCATCATATAAACAAGGGTTTGAAGAAACAACCTCATACATCGTTGGTAGGAGTAAAAATTGATGTAACCGCTGTGAAGGTCAATTTGGCAATATCCATCACAATCTCACATTTTGACAGATGAACATTTGATGAAGTAATTCCACCTCTAAGAGTTTATCCTACAAATATTCTCACTTGTGTGAAATGACAAATGTGCATTGCTACTTTTTAATTGCAGAATTATTGGCAGAAGATTGTAAATAACTTAAAAGTCCATCAATGGAGGACTTAAATAAATTATGGAATAGAGTACTGTGCAGACATATAGATGTGTGTATATATGTGTGTGATGGTTAATTTTATATGTCAACTTGACTGGGTAAGGGATGGCCAGATGGCCAGATGGCTGCTGAAACATTATTTCTGGGTATGTCTGTGGGGGTGTTTCCAAAAGAGATTAGCATTTGAAATTGTAGGCTGAGTAAAGATCCACCCTTACCAATAGCAGTGGGCATTATTTAGTCTGTTGAAGGCTTAAATAGAACAAAAAATCAGAAGAAGGGCAAATCTTTTCTCTCAGTTTGGAACTGAGCTGGAACATCCATCTTCTGCCCTTAAACATTAGAGATCCTGGTTCTTGCACCTTAAGACTTAGACTGGAACTACACCACCAGCTTTCCTGGGCCTCCAGCTTGCAGACAGCAGATCTTCTCAGCCTCCATAATAGCATGAGCCAATCCCTCATAATAAATCTCCTTCTACATACCTATACATATCCTACTGGTCTGTTTCTCTGGGGAACTCATTAATACAATGCACATGTATTATACATTCTATATGTAAATATGTCCAAGAAATGTTGTTAAGTCAAAAAAGCAAGTTGCAAAATAGCATGGTTAGTATGTTACTATTTGTATATATATATGTTTAAACAACTCTGGAAGGATTTTCAAGAAACATATCACATTCATGGCTTGTGGAGAAAGGAACTAGGTGGCTGCAAGAGCAGAAGAGAGACTCACCAGTTACTTTTCTGTACTATTTGAATTTTGAACAATGTGAATGTGTAACCCCTACAAAACATTAGATTGAAAAAATAGTTGTTTTTGGCCGGGCGTGATGGCTCACGCCTATAATCCTAGCACTCTGGGAGGCTGAGGTGGAAGGATCACTTGAGCTCGGGAGTTCGAGACCAGCCTGAGCAAAAATGAGACACTGTCTCTACTAAAAATAGAAAAATTTAGCCAGGCATGGTGGCATGCGCCTGTAGTCCCAGCTACTTGGGAGGCTGAGACAGGAGGATCGCTTGAGCCCAGGAGTTTGAGGCTGCTGTGAGTTAGACTGACACCACGGCACTCTAGCCTGGGCAACAGAGTGAGACTCTGTCTCAAATAATAATAATAATAGCCTTAAAATAAATGCACACTTGTCTGTAGACAAGTGAATGGATAAATAAAATATGGTATATACATACCATGGAATATTATTCAGCCTTAAAAAGGAAGGAAAGTCTGACTTATGGTGCAACATGAATGAACTTTGAGGACATTATGCTAAGTGAAATAAGGCAGTCACGAAAGAACCAATACTGCATGATTTCACTAATATGAGGTACCTAGAGTAGTCAAATTCATAGAGATAGAAAGTTGAATGGTGGTTGCCAAAGGCTTGGGGTGGGGGCATGGGGAGTGACTGTTCAATGGGTACAGAGTTTCAATTTTGCAAGATCAAAAGAAATTTAGAGATGGCATGCAGAACAATGTGAATGTACTAACACTACTGAACTGGACATTTAAAAATGGTTAAGATGATAAATTTCATTATATGTATTTTACCACAATTTTTAAAAATCATCCATAAAATAAATGTTTTAAAAAAGAGCATTAGATTAGATTGATTTTGTCATCCCGCCAATGAATGTTCTGATTGCAGCCACCTACTGTGATGTTTGAGGACATCAGGGATTTACTTCTCTGCCTGGCCTTTCCCTCAGCTTTAGCAAGGCCAGATTATCTGATTGCTCTCTGCTTTTGTTTTTTAATCTGAAAAGTAGGAACATGATTTCCCAACCCTGATACCTTAATTGAATTATTGCATATTGATGTTTTTCCACTCAGGTTCCCAGCTGTTATGATAATATCAACCTTCAGGAATTGTCTAACCTCATTTTGTGACCTTCTCCCTACCCAGGCTTTGAAGAGGGCTACTGAGTTAGTATTTGTGAAATGTTTTGAGCCCCCTAGATTTACATAAGGTTAAGTATAATAGATCCTTTTGACTACTGGGCATGCCTGATTGTATGTCTTCTGAACTCTGCTTGTGATGGTCATTCACACACAATAGGTGGAAGCAGAAAGCAGAAATCACAGAATCCTCTGGCCAAATTGGGAAGCTGGTCCTGAAATGAAGCGGCAGTGTCAGTGGCCTGAGCCCCACTGCCAGCCTCAGCTCTGTGAGAAAGGTGGCAGAGTGGCAGGGAAGATGCACGTGCCACAGGCTAGCTGGTGTTCATCCTCTCTATGCCCTGCCAAGTATCTTACTAACGTCCTGCTCCCGATTGGCAGGCAAATAGTACCTGCCATCCTCGTGGGCTAAAACCTGTAGGTTACATTACGCCCTGAAATTAACATTAAAAATCAAACTGCTTACTTTTCAAGTGCTTTTCACAAGCCTACTAACTTAATCCCTGACTAGTGCTGTGGGGGTTGTCAATGGAGTCTTACATCTCCCTGGACCAGCCCTGCTTAAGAGCCCCCCATTCCGCGCCCCTCCATCCCCAGCCTTCCTTCCTCAGGACAAGGACTCAGAATGAACCAGAGGAATATTCTCCTCTCTTCTCTTGACCTGGGTGGGAGTTTTAAGACTGATCCCCTTTCTCTCCTTACCGTACTAAGTCTAAATTCCCTTGCTGGGCTTTCCACGCCTACTGTGATTTGACTACTTTTCCATCCAGCTGACTTCTCCCCACCCACAGGTGAGCTATACTCACTTCCACCTCAGTCCTCGGGCCTGGAGGGGCCCTCTGGATCTTTCTTTATGCATCTCCCACAAAGCCAGGCTCAAGTCCAACCCTCCACCAGCCTAAATCCATCTTTTCCTCCTCTGAATTCCTATGGCATTTATAGTTAACACCCTACAATTTACTGAACCACTTAATTATATACTCTGAGGCATTGCTCAGTGATTATTTCTTGCATTTTAGTCTGGCCTCCTGAGTAGATACTGAACCCCAGTGGGGCAGAAACCACACTTGATATATTTTTATTGTGTCCACAGAGCACATAGTAATAACAATGGTGGCCATTTATTAAGTACTTAGTGTATACCAGACACCGTACTTTATATATGCTATTTATTAATGCCCATAACACCTCTAGTGAGGTGTTATCATATTTATTTACCAGATGAAACAACCAAAGCTCAGAGATCGTAACATGGGCACACAGCTTGTAAGGGCAGACACTAGAGTCAGGCCAATGGTCTCCAAAGCCTTTAAACAAACTTTTGACAGATTTGAGAAAACTGAAGTGAGGAAAATACTTTCCTGGGATCATCCCTTAGGAAGTGGCAGAAGGGGAACTACTCCCAACGTTTCCAAAAACCGTAAGCTCCACTACACAGTAAGCTCCCCAAGAACAGGGACTTTTGTCTGTTTTGTTTACTGTTGTATCTCCAACCCTGAAAGCTGTGCTTGACTCACAATAGGTGCTTAATAAAATATTTGCTGAATGAACAAGGAAAATCTAATCAACAAACCTATTCCGAGTGCTCCCCAGGTAGAAGTCACTGCTCATATGATGAGAAAAATAATGTAAAAGACACTCTAGTTTGCTTGACTAAACCCTATTCACCGCAGAATACTTGCAAAGGGCAGTCCAGAAAGGGAAATGTGTTGAAAGCCTGGGTCCCCCACACAATGCCAAATTTGTCCTGTTAGACCTGGGAGCACTGGGGGCTTCCTATTCCCTGCCTGTCCTCTCCTTCAGCCCCTCCCCCATTGAAACCATCAGCTACTGCAGCCCAGAGAAAACGGGGTGCAGTGCCACACCCCAGGAGCAGGCTGGCCACCCCAGGGAGGAAGGAGTGACTGAGGCCCTGCAAGTCCACACGTGGGCTCTCAACCCCGAGACCTGGGCCCTGAGTGTCACAGTAACACACGCACACCCACAGGTAGGAGAGGGGCTCTGCTGCTTCTGTGGGGTCTTATTGCAATTTATCTTTAGAACTATTTGTGCTAAGTAACTTAGACCAAAATAAAGACACTTTTTGGTTGCTGAAATTATGTGGATAGGTTCTTTAGTTATCTTCTGGCAATGTCTGTGGACACACTGTCTTAGATCCAGAGACAGTAAAGTATTTTCTTTCCATCTTGTACTTCCTACACATTTGTAACCTGTGTTAACAACAAAGATAATCAATTTCCCGACAAGTAGTTATTCACACTAGGTGAGATAAATAAAGGAGATACATAAAGAAGATGCATAATGTAAACAAACAAACAAATAAATAAATGAATACATAAATGATAAATAAAACAATTAGCCACCAGACAGAGTCCCAACATGATTTGAAATTATCTTGATTTATTTTTAGGGGGGCATAATGGGGCCAGGTTATAATCGTATAAGACGAACAAAACAAACCAAGACTTTGGAGCCCTAACTACTGTCAAATTGTCATTCTCTCCAATCACCTTGAAGGTTTGTTTCCTTTTAATCTTCATGTAACCTTCCAGGAGCATGAGGTGATAAGGGCTGGCATGAGGAGGTAACAGTGGAAACAGGATGGGACAGATGCAGAGACTTTGGGAATAGCTAGATGTGTGGGGGTGAAAGGAGTGGGGAGGACAGGGAGCTGCAGGGGGGTTCCTGATGGGGTGTCCAGGAGACTGATGTCATCGCCGAGGGGACCAGAGACATGTGAGGGTCCAGTTATGTTGAAAGGAAGATGTTGAATTCCACTTTTTATATGTGCTCATTAGTCTCCAGCCACACCAACTATCATTAGTTTGTTTCTGAACCACATCACGCCCATCTCTAACTTCTTTCTGGAACATTCTTCTTCCAGATCACCTCATGGCTGGCTCAGCTTCAATGTCACCTCTTCAGAAAGGCCTTCCTGACCACCAATCTGAGGTAGCTGCCTACTCTCTTGCCCCTTTTCCACTTTTTGTTTTCTCCATGGCACTTGGCACCACCTGGACATTTCTTATCTCTTTATCAGTTTATAGTCTACGCCTCCCTGACTACAGTGTAAGCACCAGGAGAGCAAAAATTTCCTCCATGCCAAGTGTCCCCAAAACGTGATTTTTTCTAGATGAAAATGAGAAAAAAAAATTAACTAAATTGATCCATCTTCCTTTCTTTGAGGAGGATTGGCACAGCTTCTGTTGCTTCCAGGAAGATTGTGCACACACGTAGAACTACAAGAACATCAGTGAAGGGAAAACTGAATGGCAGGAGGGTGTGCTCGAATATCTTTAAGTTCTCCCCCTTGGGGTAGCTGCCGCAGACCTTCATTAACAGAACCATCAAGATCCTTGCTGCTCCCTGTGCACAGGCATGGAAGGAGCTCCAAAATGTGGACTAAAATTAAAATGGAAGACACAGAGAAGCATAAATCATATGCTACTTTTTGCATTAAAAATGTGGAGTGGAATAAAGATATAATTACATTCGCATGAACATCAGAGAGATACAGAAGAAGCTAATAAAAGTGGTTATACATCAAGGCTAGTGAAGTGGGGAAAAGGACAGGAACAAGATGTCTCAATTGATACCTTTCCATGTTGTTTTGATTCTTGAACCATGTGAATGTATTAACTATTTTTAAGAATTTTAAATAAAAAAATGTAATGATTCTTGCATATAACCTATAGCAGTTGGAACCTTGCAGCTCAATGATCACCTCACCAAGGTTTGGTGCAGATAATATCGAAGATTGAGGCTGGGAGAGCCACTGTCAGCACCTTAAAATAAAGGACATGAACGAGAGAGGGCACATTATACTCAAGTCTTCACAGACAAGCAAAACCGGAGGCTGAGGTGATGTCGCCAATGGTGGAGTTGCATTCCAGATTTGGTTTTCTTTTTAGTAATCATGAAAAATACTGCATTGACAATGATGAATGCTAATTGTTCTTCCTTGCATGAATAACGACACCACAAGTGAAAATCCTGTGCCCTAATTTAAGCAGGGAGAGGACAATTTCTCTCTCAGCCTCCTGCTGATTTGGTCCCTTTATTGTTTCAATAGGAAAACTTGGGAAACAAAGTTAATGCCCCTCTAAAGGATTCTGGTTAAATGTGGTGCATGCATACAGTGGAATCCCATGTGGCCATTACAGATGAGACACTCTGGTAGCATCTACTAAAACTGAGCATTCTTTTACCTGACAATCCAGGAATTCCACTCCTGTGAATGTACCCACTAGGAATATGCACATTCACCAAATATACATATATTTTTGGCGTTCACCAAAAAAATAGCCCCAAACCAGAAACTACCCAAATGTCCATCAATAGTAGACTGGATAAACGTGGTTACAGTCAGACTAGAATGCCATATAGCCATTAGGGTGGAGCAACAGGACACACAACAACGTGGATGATTCTTACAGCAGAATGGTGAGCAAAGGAAGAAACAAAATAGCGCATACTGTACGATTCCATTTGTGTGAAGTTCAAAACCAGGCACAGCTAAAGCCAGGCTGTTAGAAGTCAGGAGAGTGGTTATCCTGGGAAGCAGTGGTATCTGGGAGGGGGCAAGAGAGGCTTCTGGGTTGCTGGAAATGTTCTATTTCTTGATCTGGCTGCTAGTACTGAGGTGTGTTCATGTTGTGAAAACCGCATTGTATATGTGTGATTTGTGCACTTTTTCTGCGTATGTTTTACACCAAAACTTTTTTTAAAAAGGAAAAATGATGCTTCAACTTTACGTGTCTTGACCTGGGACGATGTGCAGGCCCTGTCAAGGAGGGAACTCAGTTATGCGAAGTTGTAGATATCAAGCTACATGCATAGAAAGTGACTCCAGGAAATGGTTCTCATAAATGTTAGCAACACTTACTTCAGGGTAGAATTTTGAGGGTTTTTTCATACCTTCTTTTCTTTGTATTTTTTTCACATTTATTTGCACTTTTACACAGTATATGTGTTGTTTTATTCTCAAAAAATGGTTTTTATTTTTAAAAAGCCTTCCTTAATTAAAAAGAAAATGAAAACTTGCTTTTTAGCTGAGTGCAGTGGTGTGCACCTGTAGTCCCAGGTACTCAGGAGGCTGAGGTGGGAGGATTGCTTGAGGCCAGGAGTTTGAATCCAGCCTGGGCAACATAGCAAGACTCCATCTCTAAAAAACCAAAAAACTCCAAAAATCTTCTTTTTATTTTCCCTAGAAGCAAACCAGTAAACACCAAAAGTCTCTTAACTAAGGACATAACGTATGTTGTATACAGTGAATGCACTTTGCAATTGCCCCAGTTTCTAAGTATTTGCAAGGATGGTCTGAACAGAGTAGCCGCGGTCCTTCCTGTCAACAGACAACACACACACGGTAAATTCTGAGGGCACACGAAGGGGAGAGGTCAGAGTCTCTGAGACCTCAGGGTAAATGCTGTAGACATTTTAGGTTATCTGTTCTTCCTCTCTTTAGAGCAGATGGGCCCATTTATTACACAAAAATACTCTCCCTACTATTTCTCTTTCTTCTGCCTCTGGTCACTGTGCTACCTCTCTTTGGCTCTGGTGGAGGGGATTCTACCAGTATATTCCCAGCCCAGCACTGTCGATCTTAGTGGAGATTTTCCCATTTCTCTCTCAACCCCTTTTCCCACCAAGAGCCTCCTCCACATGTTCACGTACTAGAAATTCTTTAAATAGGGATAAATTACTTTCTTCTACAATCGAAGACCGGGCTTAAAATGTAAATAACCCTAGGTGAGTTAACACATGGCCTTAACAGTCATACTAAGGTATAAATGTCTAATATAATTTCTACAGAGGACAGTTTGGTTGGGGCATGGTGGGGAGGAGAGGCTGGGACCTTGCACAGTGCTGGCTCGTTTGCCGTACCTGCCTTCCCTCCACCACTGCCCCCGCCCCCGCCTGGCCTGCTCAGAAGATCCCAAGCCACCCAGAAACAGAAGGCAGCCGCCGTCACCCTGACCAGATCTATATCCATTCCAGACTCAGGATTACAATAATTTGGGAGAGGGTCAACCAAGTCAGAGTCCCAGATGGCAGAAGAGCTGCTTTAGCTTAAGACTCTTAACTCTTTTTCCTTCGGGCAGGAAAGGTTTGAGACAATGAAGGATGAGGCTTTCCAGGCCCAGGACACAACCTTGATCCAAAGCCTAGTCGTGGCTTTAATTTTTACAAATCAAAGCCTCAAGCTTTTCTTCATTCTCTTAGCTGAAGACATGTTTTTCAGGATGCATGAAAATAAATAAATAAAAGGTACCAAATTGGAGATTGTGTGACGTGTGTCACTTAAACCCTTTGCAGGCAGGCAGGAATCACTGCTGTACTAAATTCCCTTTCCTAAGCTTTTCTCCCCCTACCCATTGTCTTCACAAGATCATCTCATACTTGGAAAACATTTGTCTAATTATCATCACATACTATGGGCCCATTGCCAGCTGCTTTTTATTTTAACTTCAGATTCTTTCCAGGGTGTTTGTTTTTTTTCTTGGGGGTGGGGAGTGGGAGAGAGGAGTGTGTGTCTGCTTTTGCTATTACACAGAGCCGATCAGATTTCCTCTTATAATCACAATTAAATTTCCACATCCAATCATATGAATATTTCACGTTCAGAGGATCTGAATACACACTGACTTAATCTCACAAAATCTTCGAAGTGAGGAGGTGAGAAACTAATCCACGAGCTTGAGCAAATCACTCTAGGAGCATAAAGAGCACACAGATGGACTAGGGCAACTACAGGCTGACTCTGGGCTCAGTGCTCTCTTCATCAGCTGAGCCTGGGTACCATGGGGTTAAAGCCCCAGATACATTTACTGTCGTGCCTCTAACAGGAAGGTGAGCCCCCTGAGAGCAGGGCCTTTGTCCACCTTTTTCAACAGTGCAGTCTTAGCATCTGCTTGGTGGCTGGCATTATAGTTGGCAGGCAGCAAATACTTGCTGACTAATGACCCTTTGCCATCCTGTCTCTACAGTGATGGGGGTAGAGGTAGGGGAAGGGCACTCTTCATAGAAAATCTATACAAAACAGGACTGTCAAGCATCAAAACACTGGTCAGACCAGTGGCAGCACTCAAAGGGCTTAAGGACAGCAATCTGGCTGAAGGGCTTATGAATGAGGGGACACAGCCAACACAGTGTACTTCTACTGCATGTCATTTTGGGATTCCTGAGGGAGTCTATTGGGCAGAGCTCAAACTTCTCCCCCGCTCCCTGGTATCCCAGGGACTGGCTGAGACCGAGGGGCTAGAGACGTGAAGCTGTGCTAATGGGAATTTGAGGACCAAACAAACAAAACCAAAAAGATGCATGGGGCTTGGGAGATGTTTCCCTCTGCTCCCAGGAGTCTGCTTTCCTACACTTGAAAAGTAGAGAACATGAGGAGGAATTTCCACGAAATGAAATCTGGGTAGTCACCTTCACCCAGAGCTTCAGTGATGGATAAGATTTATATGTTCTGAAATGAGAGCATCTTCATCGGGCATTTAACCCTGTCAGAAGTGGAACCCTAGGCTACCACTCACTGTTCTGCTGCTGTGGACAACAGCCAGTGTGGCCCACCCACCTCCCTGACCGATGCTGGGATTTCTTGGAATAACTGGTCCCTTTAAATGCTATGTATTCAAAGGGACTCACCCTATAAATAAAGTGTACCTCAGCGAGATTTACTTTTGGAAGAATCTAATGGCTAATATTAACTAGTATTTAAGAAGGAGAAAGGTACTTTAGTGTTTGTTGGAGTTTTCTTTCTTTACTCTTTATTTGGGGGAGAAAGAGGAATAGTGAGGGGGTGCTATTAACTGAAAAAACATTGCTTGCTTTGTATGTGCTATGAATTAACCATCTGTAATCTGGAAGGGGAAACAGGACAAACACCCAAATGACTCTGAAACACGTCTACATCAGCGGTATCACAAAAATTTCTGTGAGAGTGGGGCGAGGAGAGTGATTTCAAATGGGAGTGACCAGGTTTTGAGCAAGGCCTTGGAGGATCGTGACCAGCAGAGGTGGGAAAAGGGTATGCCGGGCATTAGAAGGTTAGAGAGAAGGTCTGGGGCTGAAGACGAGGGCGGCAAACTGCTGGAGGGGAAGCTGAGGCAGACAAGTGCTCAGACAAGGGGAGGGGCAGAATGGCAGGAAGAGGAGCTAAGGACATCCCAGGGAGGTCTGAGTCAGCCAGGTTGAGGGCCTCGGCCAACTGTGGGCTCTTGTTCAACCAGCAGTCTGCAGCCCGGTGACATAGTGGCAGTGGAAGGCCACAGAGGTTTTTGGTCAGATAAGGGACATCGAAATTGGCCTTAGACAATTGCTGTGGTGGTGACTGTGGGGTGGATGGGAGGGAAGGGAAGGGAAGAACAGAAGGCTGTCCCAGTGATCTAAATGAGGGGGACAAGGGGCTGACTTACAGAAGAGGCAGAGGAAACAGAGAAGAAAAGCTGGAGAGGTGAGGTGTGGACTTGGAGAACACCTGAAAGAGGCCACCGGGCTTCTCCTTTATAAGAAGGAGTCCTTTTGAGCTACGCTGGGTTTGGCAGGCTCCAGACCTCAAGGTGGATGTGCTGGGCACGGCTGGGGGAAAGGGACATGGCAGGAAACAACCTCTAAAGTGGGGGAGGTCCTCATGGAGGCTTTGAAAAGTCAACAAGTGAACAGGGGGTGCCAGAGGGTGGATGGGTAGGCCTTGTGCAAAAGCTTTCCATTTTCCCCAGAACAATTCAAAAGAACCTATCAACAGTGGTTGCCTCTAAGGAGAAGGGAGAGGGGAGGCTCAGGGACAGAGATGAGAGACTTTCCTAGTTATACCATTTGTATCTTTTGAATTTTGAACTTCTTGCATATACAGTACTGTTATAATTAAATTTTAAAATGTTGGGATCCAGGGCTGCATGTTGTAGTAAAGACACCCGGCTTTTCACCCATGTGACGCTCAGGTGACCAGCCTGGGGTAGGTGATCAGGAATCTCAATGTCTCACTCCTTCCCACCATCTATTCCACTTTCTTTCAGCTAGTTCAAGGTTTTTTCCCCCGTTTGGACCTCCACTTCATTTATGTATTTCCACTGAATAAACAGCAAAGTTCTAATTCTTGCCTGAGATGCCCAGGGGTCAAAGACGTTTTAGCTCCGCCATCCCTGAGCTAGGCATCAACGCCAAAATCTGATGAAAGGTAAGAGGGTGTGTGTGAGTAGGAAAGAGAGGTGGTGGCTGGTTAGGAAAGGAAGCTGTGGAGAAAGGTTCCTGTCACTGCCCCAGGTAGGACCACCTGGAAAGCAGTGTCCGTATTGGATTATCTCCATCATCCCTGCTCACTTGAGCCAAGCAGGCGGTGGTGGACGTCACTTTCCGGAGTCTGTGCCTCCCAGTGTGCCCAGCTGTCCCAGCTGCCCTAGCTCTTCCCTGGGCTTGGGAAGTGGACCCCACACCCACCAGGTGTGCTGTGGGGGCGCACCCTGGCCAGGGACGGAGTGGCCAGCCTGCTCCCCGCCTCCCTTGGCGGCTGCCCATTCATCTCCAATCTTTCTGGAAGATTCCATCACAACCCCTTTACCCTGGAAGTCTCACGCGGGAGCGGGTACGGGGTGGGGTGGACCGGCAACAAACTGGGTGGCTAGAGCCAGGAAAGAGCGTCAGAGCTTCAGGGCTCCTCCCTCTCCGGGTCCCCCTCTTAAGCGCCCGCCAGCAGCGCCGGCTGGGACCGGGAACTGGGCCGAACTTGGCACGGCGCCCCCAGCTCGGGCGCGCCTGGAGAGGGGCTCTGGTGGGCGGCAGGAGAAGGCCCCGAGGCCCCGGCGCACGGCGGAAGAGCGCCCCGACTGCCACGTCGCGTGGTTCGCGCGGTTGAAGCCCCAACCCGAGGGTTCGCGAGCTGCTTCTGCCCAGTGGGTACGAACCCGGGCTGTCCTAAATGCATTTTTTTCCCTCCCTTATAGTCTGTTAAATTGACTAATAAACTCAACACAGCGTTCTCTGTGCAGCTTCAAAAAACTCGGTAATTTCGTTAGAAAACGTTGAAATCCAACCCCAAAGTATTCAGCCCAAATGTTTAGTTAAAGTAACCCCGTGGGTTAATAAGCTAAACAAAGGCAACCCATGCAAAACTGGAGCAATGAAAACCAGGCTAAATAAACGAAGGGAAGTTTATAAGAACCCTTTCGGAGGGGGGGGAAAAAAGGAGAGAGAGAGGGAGAGAGGGAGAAAAGGCACCGGGCACGGAGGTTTAATGTGAAGCATGTGAGCGGGGCTCAGCTTACAGGTACACCGGCCGACGGCGAAGAGCGCAGCGGAGCGGCCTCGCCGATTTCAGGCGGGTTTGTGCCGCCGAGGAAACCCTACCTGGGCGCGGCGAGCAGCCCGGCGGCGCGGGCACGGCACGGGCGCAGGCGACGGGGCTCCCCGCTCCCCTGCCAGGCTCAGCCTGCAAACCCCCAGGGCACCGCCGTGCGCCCTCGGCGCGCCGCGCGCGGAAGGCAGGGCGCTCCAGCCACCCTGCGGCGGCGCTCTTTCCTCTACGGAAGGGCAGCTTTCGCTCCCTTTCAAAAAGCCCCGACTGCTGGGCACTGTGCGGTCGGAGAGGCAGAAATAGTGGGTCCCGCGCCCACAGGAGAAGTTCCCACTCCCGCCCTTCTCGCCCTCGGGCGTTGGCAGTGGAATAACAAAGACGCTGCCGCGCCGCTGACCCCGAAGAAGCTCTGATGAAAAGGAGGGCAGGCCGCGGAATAGACGTTTCTACAACTAGTTTCTTTTGCCTATACGTTCCCAAGAAGGCGAGGGGGTAGAAAGGCGAGAGATCTGGGAAAGGCATGATCCAGAAATCTGGAGCCATTGTGTTTCTCATTTTGGAAAAAAGTTGTAAGACAGCTCAGCCTCTTGTCCACCTCGCCCCCAAAGCAGGTCTGGCTATCCAAAGAAAAAGGCGGGCGAAGGAGGTTTATTTTTCAGACCACGCTAACCTCCCTCTCCCAGGCTTCCTCCCCCCCTGCCCCCTCGGATTCCTAGGAGGGGCGGCCCCAGACCTCCGAGCCAATTCTGGGAGCTCCGCTAGGAGATCAGAGGCGATACAGGTTCGGTGTTAAATGAACCTTTGGGCTTCGGGACAATGGCACGGACCTCACACGGGGGCACCGCGCCTTCCCCCAGCCGCGCTTGGCTCCCGCCGCTTCTTTATTCCACGTGGTGAATCCTCCGGGTCTCCGACCGCCGCCGAACCAATGGGCCGACGGGGGAGAGCCGGACGGGACGCGCAGGAGACGGTTTGAAAGGAGGTGTGGGTTTTAATTTTTAAAGAGCATAATTGGACTGAGGAGGGTTATTTTTTCCTTGACCAAGGGGGAAAAAAGAGGAAGGAGAAAAAAAAAGTCAGGCGAAACACAACACATTTATCTATCAACCGCTAGACAAGACAAAGAGGTTTTAACAACAGTTTGAAAAGAGCGGCCTGTGAATGGTTACTATTCAATTTGTATTTTATTCCCCGCTGGTCATGGAATTGAGATCAGAAGAAAAAGTGAAAACACATGGCTGAGGTCAGGGGATCAGAGAACCACCACATACAGCAAAGGGAAGGGAAAGCAATGGGAACTCGTGTGAAGAAATGGATTATATAAACAGAGCTTACCATCGCCTGCGCCCCATTATCCTATAATTTACCCTGCATGGGAGCATAGAAATATATTAAACTAGTGATAGGTTTTACCATTTCTTTACAACCCAGTCTCGTGCCAATCAAGCTTACTATATACTTTGAGACATGTTTAGAATTCTTGAACTAATGTGTTTATTTTAAATATCACAGGGAAATTATTACATCACCAGAAAATAATGCCAGAGCGGGGGTCTGCCGCCCTTTTGAAGTCCTGCTGCAACGAAACATGATTTTAATTACATAATCACTTTGAAACTATAATTATACAATAAACGATGAGGATTAAGCGGGAAGTATAGAGTACATTAAAAATTGCTTAGGTCTTGAGAAAACAAACTGAACATGCAGGGGGAAAAGAAAGATGAAATCCGAGGTCCTGGGGAGGGGGTTGATAAATCCTGCAATCGCCTTCCTCTGAGCTGCAGCGGGAAGCAGAGCCTGGGGCTCTCTTTGCCTGGGCCCAGGGTGGGTGAGTGGTGGGCCTGAGTCGTGCAGCCCAGTAAAAGCCTCTGAATCTGAGACAGAATCAAAGAGAAGCGAGAAGGATGGCTCCGAGTGCGTTTGCTAACCTTTCTACAAAACCATAAACAGAGTTGTTGCCTTGGCATTTACATTGAAAAACCGTTATATATCGGAATGCCACCTCGAGGTTGGGTGTTGCTAAGGACTGTTGCTTTGTTTGCCCTTCCCTTCCAGGAGGAAAGACATCCAACAAGAACGGTGTCGTGGGTGCCATTAAGCCTGTAATGAGTTTATAAACAACCGCGCGTCGATGGCTCCGGCGTCCCAGCGCGACTGCGAACACCACCTGGCACCCCTGGTTGCCAGGGCGCACACACCCAGCGAGCACCCGGCCTCGCCACAGCTTTCCAGCTCTGAGCCCCTTTCCTGAAAGCTGCCTCACCGCTTAATTTTGCTTCTGTTTGTCTTTCCGGCGGCGAGGCCAAGGCCAGGCTCACAGTTCTTCCTTTAAAAGGTAGAAACTTGGCTCACCGCCTTGTGCCTCTCCCCTCAGCTTCCATGACCCCCCATAACTTCTACAGAGACCGTGGCGCAGGGACCCGACCCTGGAAGCTTGTCCTTCTTTGCCTTCAATTGGGGGGGGGGACCCGCACTGGAGTCCTGTGGATAAGGGTTCTAGGCCTGAGGTTGGAGTCCCATAAGCTTTTGGAAGCACCCTGGAGGCAGAAATCACCAAATGAACTCCCCAAGTAGAGGCTGGTGACTATCTTTTGACAGTAGCACCTACTTTACCGACAGGGCTTTGGTAGGCCAAAGCGCCCTGAGAAGGAAGGGATGTGTAATCCCTGACTCAGGCCTCATCTTTAAAAGACCAATTTTTACGAGACTGCCATCACCAACATTCCAGCCAACGATGGCCTCTGCTGGCCTTTAATATAGTATTTCACAGCAGGTGCCCTGAATGAGGGCGGTTTGGAATGCGGGTGCCTAGCCCATCCACTTTTCACATACAAAGGGTCACACGCTCCCATCCCAACCGCGCAGGAGAGGGGTACTCCGGCGCAAAAGGGCACTCCGGCTTTTTGCTCAAGCAGAAAATTATGATGGAAGAAGTAGCGATGTTTAAATTCACCCGCAATCCAGACGTGGGGTATTGGGAGAGCGAGGGAGAAAGTGGCGATAAGAATCTTTCCTTGCCCTCGATTGGGCCTCACGGTCGCTCCCAACCCTGCCCAGTGGGCCCCACCAGCGTGAGGCGAGCGACTGCCTTCAGCTCCGAACCATTAATATTAAGACATCAGCATCACATTAGTCTGCAGCGGACCATCAACGACAAAGAAAAAATACAAACGAGAAATAAAATAGTTCATCCGAAGAGTCCTACTGTCAACGTGTTTATCTTTTTGCTTTGCTAAACGCAGGGTATAATTTACTCACTGCCCTCATGCAAACAAAAGCGCTGCGCTGGCCTGGCGACGTTGAAGAGCCCCTTTCAGAAAAAAAAAAAAGAACACCAAGGAAATTACAACTGGGCACGAATTCAGGGGCCGTTTTATAGCAAGCCTGAAGTTGCCAATTCGCACAGTTCTTTCCCGGGATGAACATGTGAAGAAGCCAAGATTTTAAAAGGGAAGGGAAAATCAGACTCTTCGAGAGTAATAGTAATTAAATATTATTTATCCGCCTCTTAATACAAGCGATTTACCTACCTTACAACAACGCTGCAGGGTAAACATCGTTAATACCTACTTTATTACTAATGTCAACTGCTTATACGGTGTTTTTTATGTGCGCACTGTTGTGTTTTACATTTATTACTTACAGTATGCCCACGTGGGGAATGCCCACGTGAGGAATATTATGAGGAATACTGTCCATTTTACAGACGAGGAGCTGAAGCACTCAGAGATTACCGAATTTGTCTCCGGTCACATGGCCATAAATCGCGAGGCTGGAATGCAAACTTTTGGGATCTGGGCCAGGACACTACACCAACCTACAGGAAGTGACGGGCTGGGAGAAACTGAAGCTTCCAGCAAGGGCGCCGAGGAGCCGGGGTTGGAACGCAAGCTGTAGTGAGTGGGGACTGCGGCGCGTGGAGTCTCCCGCAATGCACACAGAGCAGAGTCGCCCTCGGGACCCACGGCGCGGTCGGGCAAAGAACCATAAGCGTGGACCGTGTACTCCGCTCGGGGGCCAGGGCCGACAGCGGAGTGGCCCTCCTGGCATCGGGCTATTTCCTGCGCCGCCTGATCCCTCGCGGCCTAGGCAGTTGTCCGAGATAGCGTCAGAGGGAACTTCAAGGAGGGGCGGGTCCGCAGGGATCCCCGCTCAACCCTCCGGAGCGCGAGGAGGCGCGGGGCTCAGGGATCCCAGGCCAGATTGGGAGGGGAGAGGAGGGGGCCTGGCCCAGCAGCTGGACTGCGCGCCTTGTCTGCAGCCCGCGAGTGCCCCACTGCCTTTACGCCGCTGTGTGGCTCAGCCCGCACTTCCCTCCTGGATCCCGACCGCGTTCCACCGCAGAGCGCGCCCGGGATGGCTTCGGAGGGCGCCTCTCGTGGACGCGCCGTGCGCACCCTAGGGAGACGCGCGGCGTCCCGCGCTGGTACCACTCACCAGTGTACGCTTTCCTGGCGCGGCGAGTTCGAACTTTAGAGCTCAGCTGAGAGATGGGCGGGGTGCAGAAAGGTCCCCGAAATTGGCCAGGAGGGGGCGCTTTAGAGGTTGTGTCGGAGACGCGTTGGTAAGACCAGCGGGGTGGATGGGAGTCACTTCCACCTTCTTTCTTCTGGATCTCTCCAATTCCCACGAGGTAGCATCAGTGGAGCCTTGCAGATCTGTCCGACGTAGACGACAGTCTGAGACCACTGCTCCTATTTATTGGCGCCGCCTGCGGGCCAGGCTGGGTTCTTTGTCTCATTTCCTGCTGCAATTAAAAACTGGCAAAGCAGAGGTGATCATCCTACTTGGAGAAGACACTGTTCTAATCGCTTAGCGCAGCGCCCAGTGTCCCTCGGGGACTAATACATGCCAGTTCCCTCCCATTTTATTAGGAGCAAGGCACCGAGAGGGGAAAACAGTCTTCGTAAACACAGCCAGTAGTGCCAGAGTCTCTACTGGAGTGGAGCTGCGGACAGTGACCTGATGTCAGGACGCCTTTCACTTCCCCACGGACCTCTCAGCCTAGTGGTTCAGAAAAACTCCGGGCAGAACTGGGGAGGATGAAGGGGGGAGGAAGGTCCTTCCCAGAAAATTCAAAAGGCAGAAGGTCGTTAGAGGGCTGTGAGATTCTAGCAGGGAAGGGAGCTGGGAATCATTACCTAAGTACCTGAGTGCTGACCAGGTGCCCAGAGCTGTGCTGAGTCCTTTACAGACGTGTTTTCCATGGCTGGCTGCATGGTGGGAATCATTTGGGAAATTTAAAAAATCTGATACCCTGAGCAATTAAATCATCATTTCTAGGAATTAGGACCAACGCATCAGTTTTTTTAAAAGCTCCCCAGGTATTATAGTTCCAATGTGCAGTGATGTTTGAGAACCTCTGCTTTAGGGAAATTGTCCCAATCCACACAAAAATCCACATATACCATTATGATGCCCATTTCATAGGTAAGAAAGCCGAGGCTTAGAGAGGATCTGTATTTGGTTGATGGTCAGCCCAGAGATGAGCACAGATTAGTCTGTCACTGGAGAGCAGGAATCCAGCCTCTCTGGACTGAGTCCCTTCTAGCTCTCACTGCCCCCCCAAAGTTTACCCCACTGGGGAGACACCCTGAGGTCACAGCAGGAAGAGGTATAGGGAGGCCTCCAAGGCCTCACAGCTTCAGGTAGAGAACCACCCACATTCAGGGACTTGAGTAGACAGGGAAGCAGGCTGTGAAGAAGAGGGAAAGATTAGCTTCGGTTTGCTTTGGGAAAGGTAGTTTCCCAGATGATCTGGTGCGCCAGAGTACCCTGGCTCTATTGTTTGACGAGGTGACATGTGATCAATCAAGCCTAGCCACATAGGTGCAGTATCATCCCTAGGGCAGCCTGGAATAGTGAAATGAGCACTCGACTAGGAGTTAGGAAACCAAAAGTCTATACCAGCTGAGCAGTTGGCTGGCAGTGTCGCCTTGGGCAAGTCACTCAACCTGTGGGCCTGTTTCCTCTCCTGTAAAATAAAGTGGTTACATAGGATTCCGTCTAAGGTTGTTTCCTGCTCACATGTTTCATGGTTGAATCCAGGCCCCTGGTGTGAATAAATTCAATTCTGGGTTCATAATAGAAATACAAATGACAATATTTTAGCATCTTTAAGACCTCAATTGCTTTTCATATCTTCTCTAAAAATAGGATTTGCTATTCCCATTTTGATAATTAGGAAAACTGAAGCTCTGGGTAGTCCTTACTCCCCTAGTGGTTTCTAGTACTACTCCAGCTAGCATGTCTCCTCTCAGCCCTGTGTTCAGGTCTTGTAGGTCATTCTGTGGCTGGAAAACCTCAGGCCACTCAGAGAAGTAGGAAGCACTGGACAGAAGAGGGAAACTGCTCAAGGCCTTAAAAACACCCTAAACCAGCTCCAGAATTTAAACAGGATCAGAGGAGGTTTTGTTTTGGGGAAGGGGTGGAATGGTAGAGAATTAGTCTGCTGAATCCGACTTTTCTCACAGCCTTGTTCCCCCCCCCCATCAATTCTGATTCCTAGTGGACCACAGATTCACTAGTAATGTCTGTAAAGAACTTTGAAAGTGTAAGGACCAGAGTTGTGATTTATTATCCTGGAGGAGGGCCCAGCATGGGCATGTAAAGGGATTTCTGTCCAAAACACTTCAGCTCACTACATATATGTGCCTCGTTGCCTCCATGTCCTGATTTCTGACTGGTTATTAGAATTACCCTGGGAAATTTCAAAATAATCATATCCAGGTCTTATCTATATCAATTAAATCAATAGCTCCAATGGTATATCCCACATGGATATTTTTTAAAAAGCTGCCATGATTTTAATGTGCAGCCTGCATTGAGAATAATTGCTTGAAATGCTTCTAGAAAGGCCATGGAGAGGCCAATGGTCAGCTTGGAGCTTTAAGGAAATAAACCTGCTGTAGATCCAGCTCTAAGGTTGAGGCTGACTGCTCAGGGAGAGAGTGGAGTCAGAGAGAGCCAAGGACTGAAGCTTGGGAAAGCCCCACACCAGAAAGACAAGTGGAAGTAGAAGAGACTTTGAAAGAGACTGAATTGGAGGAACTCCAGATGTAGAAGAAAAACCTGGGCTGATCTCCCAGCAGTCAAGAGAGAAGAGATTGTCACGGTGGTCAGAGAGGTCAACAGTGCCAATGCCACCATGAAGCAGATTTCAGATTTGGACTGAAAAGTCCTCATTGGACTTGACGTCTAGGAAGTCTTGGGTGGCCTTAGCAAGGGGAACATGTTGGGGTCAGGGAAGCCAAACTAGTGGGTCCAGAGGTCCATGGAAGTGTGCCAAGAGGAACAATGATACTCCTCTTAGCAAGCCAAGGATGCAGCTATGATTGGGACAGATCTTCTCCCCGGAGAGTGTAAGCATCTCTTCGCCACCATGCTGACACAAGAATTTGGCTGTTATTTTTGGTGCCCAAATCAAAATGGTGTTCTCCCCGACAGGTACAGACACATATACCAACACCATTTGCCAGAGGGAAGCCAGACCCAGGCTCTGAGCCAGAATATGGAACCTATTGAAAACATGCTTGATTATTCTCAGAAACAGTGTCTGACTTGGGGTAGAATAGGCCACTGCAGCCAGGTGGCAAACTAAGCAAAACCAGCCATGACTCCAGGCCACAAAAATCAGTGCCAAAGCTGCCAAGCCTTCGAGGCCTGACTTTGTTGCCTAACAGGAAACCCATGGAGCAAAACAACCTATACTCCTCCCCCAGAATGGTTGACCACTATAAGGAAACTCAGAGAGCCTACAATGAGAGAAAACCCACAAAAACACCAAAAAAGAAACAGAAGAACCCTATGTGAACAGCCCAACACTAAAATATGACAAAGTACCTTGATGCTATGAGGAGACTTTGCTGTCTTATCTCAGCCAGCCTTCTTCAGGGCAGAGACCAGATCTGCAGGGGGTCGGGGGGTTGGGAGGTGAAGGCCAGTGTGCAATATTGTCTCGTCCCCCCACAAGGGGCTGCCCCGTCCTCCTGTCCCTATCTGACCCTGTCAAGATCCGCTTGTGCCAAAGGAACTGCTGAGCTAGGTAGGACCCAGCAAGTTGCCAAGCTCAGCCTTGGGCTGTAGGGAGAACCTGGACAAACTCCGGTACCCTGTCTTCTCTCCTCAGCTGCTACTTGGCTTACATTGAAAAGTCAAGGATGAATCAGAATAGCTCGTCCCCTGGGCTGGAGGCAACTGGAAGGGGACCCAAGGGAGTGCTGTTACAGGGCATATTAAGGTTAAAAAGTTCTTTGAGTCCATATGATTTGTGCACTTTTCTGTTTGTATATTGTACTGCAATAAAAAGTTGTTACTGTTGTTTTTTTAAGGCAATGACCAACATGCCAAGTGGCTCACTGTCTCCAGGCCCCAAAATACCACTCTGCTATTTCTCTCCTTCTTCAGGCAATGGCCTGCAATTTTCCTCTTGCCCTGCAGCCACCACCATGCAATTTGCACCTCACTAATTTCCTGGCTGAGTCTCGATACTGTCTGGTCACTGCTCCACCCTCCCTGAAAGCAGCAGTGACCTGTCACTGGTCCTGCCCAGCAGTTTGCTGGGTGGGGCTTAGTGGCTGCATGGGATTGACCACCTGGGACTTAGAAAATCCTTTTTAGAGATTCAGTTTTAAAGAATCACACAGAGAGGCAGCTGTTCGGGTGACACAAAATAGTCATATTGCAGCTTCCTCAAAACCCAAGGAGTGGAGGTAGTTTTGGGGTTGTTCTGAGCAAGCAAAATATTACATTTTGCTTAGGTTTGAGGGGGTGTTGCTTGGCAAGACTGAGTGGTTGTTGCTCTCACTCTCCAATTTTCTGCTCGCTGAAGCGTTAAAGTAGTGACTCTTAAGTCAGGATGAAGCCAGAGGCCCAGGCACAGAGAGCTGAATTCCAATCTGCAAATAAAAAGTTTTTATTAGACCATCTTTCCTTTTTTGCCTTGGATCACAAATTGTCTCTCACCAGGGCTCACCAAAAATGTAACGGTAGTGGATCATGAAGTACTTCTGCAGGTAGTAATTAAAACAATTGAGTCCTTCTCCCTTCATAATGAAGGGTTAGGAAGACTATATATGTGCTGAGTAAACACCTTCGATTCTTTATTTAAGCTTCCTGATTCTTAAGACAGAGTGGTTTAGTGAAAAGACTCATTTGGGCTAGATGTTGGAAGAGTTAGGTTCTAATATAGATTAGCTATGTGACCCCAAATAACTTATTCAGACCCTTTGAGCCCAGTTTTCTAATCTATAAAAGAAGAGAGTTGGACTGGATGATAGCCAAAGGTCTGTATTGTCCAATAGGCTATGAATCAGGATAGTATTGCATAGCTAAACATACACTCAGCCTCCTTCACTAAATGTGTTACGGTTTGTAAAGCAAAATCCTGTCTACTTGGAGATGGGTATTCATTCATTAAGCAAATATTTATTTAACAAATTCTATGCCAGACACACTGGCATCTCTGTGAAAGACACGAAGAGGAACACAACTAAATTCTTATTATCAAGCACCTGTGAATATCGGGATATTGGATGTGGCATGCATTGCCTTTGAAAGGCAATGAGGGTAATGCACATGTAGACTCCCTCTGATCTGAACATGGGCAAGACATAAACTGCCAGGGGTCTGCCCTTGATTCCTCCATCATATTCTGTTTTTGTAAATTTTCAAAGTCCAAACATCTTACTAGTGTCTCCAAATAAGTTGATTTAGAAAATTTGCTCAGTTCAAAACATGTAAGTTGACATTTGGTGCACTGTTGATCTTAAATTACTCAATTGCTAAAATGGCTAGGTCTCTCTAGCCATTTTAAGGTTTTCTGTGTGTATTTGTGTGTACATATGTGTATATATGTGTGTCTACCCACATTAGATATATACATCTGTTTGTGCTTTTTGTTAAAAAAAAAGTTTCCTACCTAAGAGTTACCAGTATATGTTCTATGTTTGCACATCTGTATATTTAGTCATGGTCCACATGCTCCCTGGATCTCTTGCCTCAGAGTGTGTGGAGCTGGAATCTGGGGCAGTGGTGCCCTTGCCAGATCTGTCCCCACTAGTTTTTGATCCAGGTAGCTGCCCACTAGCAAGGCCTCCTGCTAGGACCAGCTACATAATTTTCAGGGCCCAGTACAAAATGGAAATGCAGGGACACTTTTTAAAAAGTTATCAGAATTTCAAGATATCAACAGTAGAACATTAAAGCAAATGTAGATCCCTTCCAAGATGGTACATGCATGAAACCAGTCCTGCCCACCCTCCGGTGTGTCTGTCCGTGCTGCTGGGAAAGGGCATGCATTAGGGCAAAGGACTGCTGAAGACTGGGAGTCTGAGTTTCCTTAGCACTACTGTGCTTCTAGATGGTTCTACCAAGCATTGGCTCACTGTCAGTTCTCATCAACCCTGCCTCTACAGATTGACAAAGGATGGAAAGATAGGAGAGCTTGGCAGAGCAGGGTGCACTAAGGGTGGCTCATGCACACAGCATCAGACAATGTCTTCAAGGGCCGTCAGAGATCATCTTACCTAGCCTCTCGCTTTACAGGTGAGGAAACTGAGGCCCAGAAAGTTGCCATGATTCCACCAGGGCTACAGAGCTAGTTAAAACCAAAGCTGAGGCCAAAACCCAGGCTTGAATGCTGGCCCAGGCTAGGTGCTAACACATAACCACACCTAGGTTAGCCAGTCCTCTGGGAATGCAGCCCATCTGTAACAAAGGACCAGATTTTAGAATGTTCTTAAGTTTTGGGAACAGCTTCAATTTTTCCTCTTCTGGTTGAAGGTGAAGAAGAAGGATGCAGGGGTAAAGCTGCAAAGTCTTCTAAGCCTGTCTTCAGCATGCCCAGACCCTCTTCTTGGCCTCTTGTCACCATAGTGACAGCATCTCCCCTCTTCAACACTCAGAACCCTCAAGCCCACCAAGCTCCACACCTCTGTCTTTGTCCAATTTGAGGGGCAGAAACTTTGGGTGTGAATGGCTTTCAGCCATAGTATGCGGTGATCTCCCAGCTGGCAGAAACCTCAGGGATCTCTAGAAAGCAGTTGCGAGAATGGGAGGGAAGGAGAAGCCAGTAAGGAAACCCCCTTCTTTGTACCCAGGAGGCTCATACTCAGAGAATCTCAGATCGCCAGATCTCCAAGGCATAGCAGAGCAGGGCCCAGCCCCTTCACTGCAACTGGTGTGGAAACCAGAGCATCCAGACGTACAGACTTAAAAATCTGTGGCTCCTGACTTCCCTCCCGGCCTCTTTCCACTGTGCCATTCTGTCAACGTTCTATCTGCTCTTTTGCTTTAAAACCTTTATCTTGGGGCCTTTCATCCTTCCAAGGGATATTTACTAAGCAAATGGGTGTCCCAGTCTCTGCCCCTTGGGGTGAGCTACTGCCTCTTCTGGCTAGTGGAGATTCTTTTAGTGGCTCCTGGGGCCCTGGGAGGAAGTTTGGCCTGCAGGCCATGAAAGTCACCTAGGCCCTGGGCTCACCTGTGGAGCCAGGTTCTCTGTCCTCTTCACCAGCTGAGCTGGGACAGTGCCCCTTTTCCTACACTGAGCTCGCTCTCTGCCCATGGACCCAGCACTCCAGACAGAGCATCCCTGTTTTCTGGCAGATTTACTGTTAGGTCTATTCGTGTTTAATGATTTTCCACGTTTTAAGCTCCCCATATCTGCCATCCCTATGCCTCCAGCGTGAGTCCTCAGGCTGCCGAGTGTCAGATGAAGGCTGCCTGCCACTGGAATGTGCTCTCTCGGGTCCGTGTATAGTGCAAGCCTCGGCGGGCGGGAGTGTGTGGCTGTGAGCTGTCCCGAGAGGACAATGGGACTTTTATTTCTGGCCTGCCTTGGCTGGCAGTCTCTCTCCCACTCTCTTTCTTGGTTGGGCTTTGGTTTAAAGTTACCCTTTCAGGATTAGATTGGTGTTTTCTTTCCCATGCCACCGGGGAAGTTTCTGTTTCCGAAGCGGACCGTACACAGACAGGTCAGTCAGTCACAGGCCACAAGCAACGGGGCAAAGGCTTCTCTCAATCACCCTGTCAAACCGAGGCCAATCAAACCTGCTTCTTGCCACCTGGAAAGGCATGCCTCATGCTGCAAGCTAATCTTTAAGTTATTGTATTTTTATTGGGTATATGTGATTATAACCAAGCACCGCTACTCCATCTGCTGCTCCCTCTCGCCCCAGGTTTCACAGAAAATCTTGGAAAAAGAACTGCTTGTTGGGGGCAAAGAGTCTGTTTAAGCAGCCTTTGCTCTTTGCTCCTCATTTTATGCCTTCAGCCACTGTGAAGTATGGTCACCAAAGACATTCCAGTCTCCTTTTCTCTGAAACTCAATGATAAAACAAATGAAACAGCCAAAAAAAATTTTTTTTCCCCTTAACCCAGCTGAGATGGGACAGTTTTTTGAAAAGTACTAAAAACTGCAAGAGGGAGAAGGTGAGAAGCAGCATCTCTGTAAAATCAGTGAAGCTCTTTAGGAACTCAAAAACTCTTATCCTAAGATTTTTACGCACTAGGGGTTTATGCGGGGTTGACATTACCTGCCTGAAGACTTTCTCATGGCTAAGTGTCAGGCTCTCTATTATTTGTGCTTGGGGAGGCTGTGCCCCGACAAACACACCCCAGCTCAGCCCGCAGCCAGCCCACAGGGGAATCTTATGAAAACTTACCCCCTTGCAAGCCCACGGCATGGTGTTGCTTTAACCACAAGATAACCACACATACAGCTAAACCCATACCATAAGAGTGAGCACATTAAAAACCAGGGGTGACATCTCTCTGTGTACCAGTACCTTATCTGAGACACTTTATCTTTTTCTTCTTCTTTTTAGTCCAAAGGTAACACTTGCTTATAAGAAGGACATAAAGTAAGCAAAACAAAACAAAATACATTCCTCTCATCCCTCCTCCCAAAATTCTATGCTCTAGGAGTAATGATCGACAGTTTAGTGTGTATCCTTTCCAATATGACACTTTCAATGAGCCAAATCAACACTCCAGGGCTAAGTTTTTGTTGTTGATGTTGTTTTCAGCTGTTGTTTTAAACTCTACTTTATTAAGGAAAATTTACGTACAATAAAATACACCCATTTTAAGTGTACAGTTGAATGAATTTTGATAAATGTATGCAGCCTCTGACTACCGCCACAATCATGGTACAGAGCATCCCTGTCACCCAGAAGTTCCCTTTGTGTCCCTTTGCTGGCAGGTCCCCCACCCCAGCCCCAGGAAACTCCACATCTGCCCTCTGTCATTGTAGGTTTGTTTTGCCTTTTCTAGAACCTCATATAAATGGAATCATGCGGTATGTATGCCTTAGTGTCTGGTTGTTGTTTTTTAAACAGCATAGTGTTTTTGAGATCTGTTCATGTTGCCGTGTGCATGAGCAGTTAGTTCTTCTCTAACTCTGACTTCTCTGTTGCTGAGTAGTGTTTCATTATATGGATGTACCATAATTTGCTCATCCACTTCTGCAGCTGGACATTTGAGTTGTTTCCAGTTTGGGGCTATTGTGAATTGCCTGAAAAGCTGTTATGCGGTTATTTTTAATCATGAAAAAAAAGAGAGAGAGAGAGCAAATCCAAATCTAGCTCAGGCCTATAATTTAGAGCTTAGTAATTAGCAAGCATAGTTCTAAGGCAAAGATCTTAATGTGAGTAAGAAATACAGATAGGCCATCTTAATCTTGATTATAATGACGATAATTATTAATATTACATGCTTACATTACACTTCCAATTTGCAGAGTCTATTTTCAGCTATGATCTCTAGCAGTTTAGTAATTCTATAAATGCCAGGGTCTTAACATACTCGCTCTTAACCCTACCTCCTCCTCCACCATCCACCAAAGGGCCAAGGCTGACTCCACTGGAACATAGAAGACATGAAGGATTCTACTAATAGTTTTACCCAGGAAACATTGAGCCATGTGTCTGCTCACACAGATCACTGAAGTCCTGATTTAGATGGAGTTCTAGGGAATTTAATAAGAACTATTTCAAGAGGTCTACTATATATACATCCATTAGTTAAAAAGAATCCATTAAAAAGAACCTTGAAGAAATATAAAGTAGATAGCACCAAAACATGATTAGACTTATTTTGATGACTTCATGAGGTAATTTTGATGATGAAAGACATGCCACCCAAAAAGCAAAATCATCTAGCACAGTGGTAGAATAAACCTACACATTCAAGCCGCGATGCTTATGCCTCTGACCAGGAATGCAATTTTCCCCTTGCTGGAATTATTCATTTCCTTTTTAATAGGTCACGTCTCATTTACCTTGATTTAGCACTGGACCAAATACATAACTGTATTTGGTGTGGGGGAGGGAGGAGAAGGAGAGAGAACAAGAGAGAACTTCATGAGAAATACGGTGGCCCTGTTCTTAAACTCCAAGCACAAGCATGTCAGAAATCGAACCACATCTTGGATTCTTTTTCTATTGTGGAAAGAGTAAAGGGCTTTTCTGTGTTTATATACTTGAAAGAATAATGAGAAGTATGCTTGAAAATACCGTTTGATGAATAGTGCTTTTGCGCGTGTCGCTGCGAGGAAGTATCATGTTGCACATTTCACCACAAGGCCAAGGAGAATATTTAAAAAGAAAACTCCACTGCAAAGTGAAAAATAGACCAATCTCTACATCTGTCTACAGGAGGAATAAATCACTAAACAAATATTTTAATGGCCTTAAAATACAATCAAAAAGAGCAATTCTCTAAGGTGGTTGGTCTGAGTCCTCATTAGAAGATTTATTTTCTTTGAGTGTATGGATTGTTCTATACAATTGCAGTTATGATGAATTTACAGGAAAAACATCATGTGACCATTACAGGGGCATTCTACCCAGGAGATGCAATAGAAATAAAGTACGGAGACAAATAACGGACTGGAATAGTCAGCCTTGACAAGGAAATGCCACAGTCTGAGATTCCAATTCTGCCAGAAATGGACTTTAAAAAATCCACATAGAACCCTGAATTCTGTCTACCATATCACCCTTTGTGCGACAGTCCCTGTTTTACTTAAAAGCCTGTAAGGTAAACATAGCACTCGATAAATATTTGTTGAGTAAATAAATATTAAACCAAATGGAGTTCTTCACATTCTACTAACGTTTAAAATAGCATTTTAAAAAATAACTTACCACTGGCCTGGGGGACAGAGATCATTTGATCAGAAGTCAGGAAAATATCATGACCTTCCAAGATGATGAACTGTCCTGAACTTTGGTTTCTCTTTTGATAAAAAGTTAACATTCTTTCCCATTGGATCACATAGTAGAGAGCTTTGTATATTTTAAATGCAGTCTGAAAAAAAAAATCCTTATTTTTTAAACTAAAAAAAGTAATACAAACTTGCTTTGCCAGGTTAAACAAATGCACAAACTGTGCAAAATGTGGTGATGCTTCTACCTAAAGTCTGCCAGTCCTCAGAGGTAACGGTGGTTAACAGTGCAAGGTGTAAACTTTTGGTAGTTTTCTATGATCTTCTAAATGCATAGATGTTTTAAAAAAATTTTAAGCCAAAAAAATAAAGTAGCACAATATATATATTATTTTTTAATTTGCTTTTTTCTTAGTGAGATTTTTTAAGTTTGTATGCTAGAACAGGATCTGAGCCAGCCTTCAAAGGAAAGGATCTCTTTCATTCATCAATCCGTTCAACAATTATATACTGAGTCTTTATATACTTGGCACTGTTCTGTGTGCCGGGATGTCGCAGGAAAAGAGTCCCTGCCTTCGTGGCTGACTCCCTGCATCAGTACTCCGTGTCTCATTGTGAAGGTTCAACATCTACCTCTTGAACCTTTGGGGAACACACATTTTACTTGCTGGCTGAAGCATCTGATTTTAAACCTTCCATGGGGGTAGTTTACACTGAATTTTAAAATTTGGTTAAAGAAATATATTGTCTAATAGCTCTTGATTATATATGTTTTTGAATAGTCCCATTGAAAGCAAAAGATGTTGTTATCTTTGGGTTTAGATCAGCATATGTGTTGTTTCCTATTGCTTTGTTTGAGTATCATGGATACACAATACCATATAGCTATAGTTCTTCAATGTCTAGTGAGAGGCTTTGTAATTCTCTTTGTGCCACCAAGTTGTCCCAAAATCATACTGCCTTCCATGACAAAAATCATTCCTCAGCAGGAAGTGAGCCTGTTTTCATATACCGCAAACAGAAACTGCTGTCCTGGCTGAGATAATATTCTGGAATGGAAGGTCATCTTCAAACGTAATATCTTAGAGAGAAAAAATAAATGCCTCTGGATTTTCTTGTTTCATATTTTTTCCATGCCAAGGGCTCACACACTTGAGTCTTTTATTGCCTGGAATCTCAGCTACCCGAACCCTGGAGTCAAAATTATAGTTCATCACCGCCCAGGCCCCAGTAGCTCCCTCTTAGGATGAAATGAAAACTCTGTACTAAGGAAAACAACTGCGAGGCCATTTCTTAATGCTATCTCCCTCCTCACACACCTGATTGGTTATACAAAGAGATTGAGCCGTCGTCCGTCCCCTGAGGCTGCTGGCCCGGTTAATCTGCCCTCCACGTCTCCCGTGGGCACCCAGAGTTAAACAACTGGCAGCACTGCACAGAGATCCCATTGAGCTCACCCTGGTGACTTGCTGGCCTTGCCAGGGTAGCATTTATAACTGCCCGCTGACCTTGCTTGGCCTACAGTAGACTGTGTGGGCATTTGTACAGTCCCAAGTGGGAACACCTCTGCCCAATTCTCAATCTTGGGCAAGAACTTTCTGAGCCCTGGCAGCTGAAATGAACTGGGTGAAGGACAAAGAAGCATTTGCTGGGGCCTGAAAATGAGCCTCGTCTGGGTGAACCAAGGAAATGTCTTAGGCCTGGTCTGGCTAGGCTGAGGTTGGGAGAGCCACCTGTGGGAAGAGGCAGTCCAGCTTGGGCCCTGAGTGTCCCCGCACGTCCCTGCTGAGTGCGCCAAACTGCAAGGCCCAGCAGTCTTCTCACCTTGAGCTGTTTCTGCAGTTAGTCATGTGTGGACAATTAAGCAGGTCAAGGTGGCCATGGCATGAGTACTGTGCTGAACACTCACCCCTGGTAGGGGGCGATTGGCTTAATGCTTGAGGTAGAAGGTGCTGAGCTCCAGGCTCTTAGCTGTGGCACAATCCACTGTGTGCATAGTTACCATCTGTGCCTACCATGTCTCCCTGTGGGACTTGGGGCTAGGGAATCGGCTCTATCGCTGATGTTCCTTCAGTTCACTGTGTTGTGAATAATAAACTGAGTTGAATCTCACTGTTTACTGCTGGCATCCTTAGAGCTGTGGCAAGCCAACCTGCTTGCTTGCTATATTGCTGCTGTAACAAGTCACCACAAACGTAGTGGCTTAAAATGATGCAGATTTATCTTATAGTTTTGGGAATCTGAAAGGAGTCTAAAATCAAAGGTGTCGGCAGTCCTATATTCTGAAGGCTGCAAAGAAGAATCTGTTCCCCTGAATTTTCCAGCTTCTAGAAGCTACCTGCATTCCTTGGCTCAGGGCCCCTCCATCTTCAAAGTGTATCACTACAACCTCTGCTTTCATCATCCTGTCTCTTTTCTCTGTCTTTTACCTCGCCTCCCTCTTGCGAGGACCCTTGGACCATCTCAAACCCTCAATTATATCCACAAAGTCCCTTTTGCCATGTAAGGTAACATACAGGTTCTGGACATGAGGACACGGACATCTTTTGGGAGCCATGATGCAGCCTACCGCACTTGCTTAGTCATCTTCTTTGGAGTCTTGTCATTTCTTGTCATTCTCTATGATGTTATTTCTTGCCTAATCTCCAAAACGTAGTATTAATAGCAGCACACTCTTAATAATCTGTCCCTCCTGATTTTACCTGATGCTGTGGTATGACTTGCTAATTCTGGGCCAAATCCAGAGGCCTGGTACCTCTAGAATAAAGTTTCGTGATTTACTTACGAATGAGCCCCAGTGCCTAAAATTGTGCCTTCTGGAACAAGGGAGTGCTTAATAAACATCCACTGGAAAATAAATAAATAAATAGAAAAAGAAGGAAAAAAAGAAAATAAAAACAAGGAAAAAGTAAAAAAAAAAAAATCTGTTGAATGTATGAATTTATTCAGTTTGCTTGTTGCTGGTTATCTACTTTGACTCATACATGAATTCTAAAAATGAGTCACAACCAGAAATTTTTTATCTATGTAATACTTTTGTTTTCTCTATCTTAGGTCTCAAGGCTAGATGACCAGAGGTGTTTTTATCAGACTAAGGAGCATGGACGAAGGAGCAGGTTTTGGAGGGAAGATACGCTCTGTTTTGTACATACTAAGTTTGAAATGCTGGCAAGTCAACCGGCTAAGATGTCATTGCAGGAAGTTGGAAATGTGGCAGAGAAAAATGGCAAGGTTGGGAATAAAGATTTAGGAGTCAACCACATGTAAGAAATAGGCAAAGGCACAAGATTGATGAAACTGCCAAGGGAGAGGGTGTGGTAAGAAAGAGAAGAGCTCATTTGATTAATTCTCCAGCATCTAAAATTAGCATGGATGCCAACAGCATGTTTTGGTAATATTCACACACATTAATGATGACATTTACTGACACATAGATTCTTAGATTCAAAGGTCCTGGTAGGATCATATTCCTTACCCGTGACATCCTATTTCCTGTCCCCTCCTACCCCTAAACCCTACTTCCAGGATGGAGGCTCCCTGTGTTTACTTATCCATTCTCATTTTAAAAATCTCTCCTGTGATTCCTGCTCCCCCTGTGGGGTCCTTGAGCAGTGGTCTGGCTGTTTTCTTCCCCTGCATACACTCCACCTTTGCCGCCACAGGGCGTGAGGCACCAGAACATGGGATGGATGGGCTCAAGCAGCTTCTGGGTGGTAGTGCCTGCTTGAATTTACTGCCACCACCCCACTCCCAACCGGACATCAGGATCTGAACTGCATCTGTCACCCAGTCCAGATTTTTGTCTGTAACTATAAGTAAAGTGTCTTTTAATTACAGAGTTTATGGAGACTAAAAATAAAGGGCAAATCCTAGCCTCATGGTAAGAACAGAACTATGGATGGTTAACCTAAGCATACTGTGAGCAATTCTAGAGAGAGTTTCTGCTATCTGTTCCTAATTCACTCAAAAAGAAAGTGGTGAGGACCCACAGCCAATGTGGGAGCCAGCTTTCAAGAGGGCTTCTATTGAGCCTTACCTCCTAGTCTTCACACTCTTGTATAGTTTCCTTCCACACTGTAACAGGGTGAGTCTGTATGGTCAATGGAATACAGCACAAGTGATGGCATATCACTTTCAGGATTAGGTTACAAAATGTGCAGATAGATTAATCTATTAACCTGTACATGGAGTGAATCTATCTCTCTGATCATTCATCCTGGGGGAAGCCATCAACAATGTTGTTCATATACTCTGTGGAGAAGCCCAGGTGGTGAGGAACTGTTGCCTCCTATCAACTGCCCTGGGAGGGAGCCACCTTGGAAGTGGCTTCTCCAGCCCCAGTCAAGCCTTCAGATGACTGCAGCCCCAGCCAATGTTTTGACTGTAACCTTATAGGAGACCCCAAAATAAAAGCACTAGCTAAACTGCTCTTGAATCTGCCTTACCGAAACTGTGTAATAATAAATGTTTGTTGCTTGAAGCTGTTAAGTGTTAATAGTAATTTGTCAAGCAGCAATAGATAAAACTGATACAACCAGAAGTGGGGATCGCCCCAGCCTCATTCCTCCTCTGGATGTCCCAGCTCAGCTCACCTTCACTGCTCTTGTCATCAGATGGTCTGCATTGAGATGGGAGCATCCTTGCTCCTGGAATCTCATGATCATCCTTAGCCTTGCTTGAGTCCATAGGCTACACTAAAACTGAAGATTTGAAAAAATAACTATTTTAACTGGTAATGGAAGAAGAGTAAATCAATACAAATATGAAATTCTACTTTATTATTTATCAAAATAGGGTTTTAAAAAAATAGTGACACTTAATGGTGAAAAGGTGGTTCAATCTTTCTAGAATGTATTAAGAACATTTAAAAATTTTTGTATTCTTTGAAGCAGAGTTGATTATACTTCTAGAAATAGATCCTGTGAAAGCAATAAGACATGCAGACAGAAATTTATAGCTAAAGATGTTTCCTGTAGCATTTATAGTAGCAAAATATTGGACACAACCTTTTGTCCAATAATAAGGGATTTTAAAAAAAATTATGGTATAATTTTTATATATATAAAAATTTATATAATTTATATAATTATAAATATACTTAAAGTAAGTTATATAATTAAATTTATATAATTAAATTAAGTTTATATAATTTTTAAATGGCAGTTGATCCATTTCATTTGAAATTGTGTCGCTATTGAAAACCAAGGTTATTAAGGTTTTTACTATGTGGGCAAATGTTTAAGTAAAAAAATGCAGGACACAAAATTATAAATGCAACATAGCCTTAGTTCTAATAATATTAATATAAACATACATGAAACAAAGGCTGGAGAGAAATGTGCTAAAATATTAGCATCACTTATTGTTTGAATAATCCGCCCCGGCAAAGATTTGGCATTATTATTTTCTTCTTTATATTTCCCAAAGTTTTCAGAATTTTCCCCCTGGCTAGGTATTACTTTTATAATCACAAAACAAAGTGTTTAAAATTGCAAATAGGCAGAAAGTGTACTTTCTTAAAGTACCTACTATTTGCCACTACCTTTTATCCAGGCCTCAAAATATTTTGGGTGATTTATGAATGATTCACATCAAACACCCTGGCCTATCTATAGCTTCACATTTCTTCTTGTTCTTTCAGGTAGGAGCTTGATGGAGATTCTACAGCAAGACTATGGAGTGGGAAGCAAGTGTGATGAGTCCAGGAAGGTGCTGGGAAGGAGGTGCATCCATTGCAGCACACTGGGTGTGACAACAAAGTGGCCAGGGTGAGGTGCTCTGAAGAAGGCCCTGTGAGTTTCAGGATTTGGTTTCCTTTACTTAGGGATGGAAGCGGAAAGATAGAATGTAATTACAAAACTTTGGTCCCTGACTCTGAAAATGACTCAAATTACTGACAGCTTAAAATAATCAGTGCTACGAAAGCCATAATTATCCCAATACTGTAAAGGTTTGGGCTTTCAAAACAACAACAACAACAACAACAAAAAACAGCTCTCGATCCGTGTCTTTCTGTCTGCCTCTCTCTGGTTACATAACTAGAAAAGTGGCCTGCTCAGGAATGCATCACAGATGGCTCTGCTCAGTGTTTGCTTTGAAGTCAGTTCAACTAGATTTATCTGGTCCGTGGTTTGAGGATAGGATGAAGGCTCCAACTACCCAACAGTGCCCAGGCCCCACAGTAGGGACAGAGCATCTGTTTCCTGGGCACAAGTGCGTGAGGAAAGGATTTCCCCCTCCGGGGTGTGGATTCTGGCCCTGGCTATTTGGTGGAGGAGGTGGTGGAGGGTGCAGCCTCTTGGCCTGCTTGGCCTGGGGTCTGGAGCGCTGGGCTGAGGCTGCTTCTTGCACTGCTGCCTGGGGGCTGTGGCTCTAAGCATGAACCCATCTTGGTCCCACTGGTCCCTTCCAACCAGCTGGGTGAGGTCAAGTGGGGTTTGAGCCTTCATTGTGGGTCTTGGTATTTATAGCTGTTGCTCTGCTCATTTTCTCTCAGGTCTAATTATGTCATTTCTCCAGTTTTCTGAGAGAAATAATTGACTCAAGAGGCTGGCGTGTCAAATATTTGTGGAGGGCGGCGAGCAGTGATTGTAGGAAGCAGCAAAAGTGAGAATATGCCACTGAGCATTGGAGACCCATGGGAGACCCTGCAGGGAAGGCACTAAAGTCATCTACTTCCGGGTCTGCGGACCCAGATGGCTACAGGGACACAGCAGGTTTGCTAGAGGCAGGACTGAGCAGGGGTAGCAGAGCATGGTGCACACAGGAGCTATGGATTGCAGAATGCACACCTTTCCTAAAAGGATGCAAACGAAAATCTTAATAAGAAGTTGAAGGCCAAAGAAAACACAATTGCAGGTTGGATCTGGACGAAAAGTCAGCAATCTGGCATTCTTGGGTGGTCCTGCCCCTTCAATGTACAGATAATAAACAGGTCAGGGAGCTATCCAGTTGGTGACCGGCTGGGCCTAGAACCCCAGTCTTCTGGCTCCCTGGCCAGGGGCCTTCTGGTCTGGGTCTCTGCTGAGAAATGGCCACTGCAACAGCTCCTCCATCCTGTACCTCTATGGGGGCTGTGATGACAGTTTGACCTAAAAAGAAAAGGTGCTCCATCAACCTCTGCTTATTCCAGGAAATGGCCAGCCACAGAAAAATGTCCGCCCCCGACATGACACATCTCCAAACTGCTGGCTTGCCCTCTTGCAGCCAATTGAGGCCTGCCAAATGTCCCCAAAGACCAATCAGAAAGACTCCCCGCTTCCCAAACTCCCCCCCTGAAAGAACGCTTGCCAACCAGAGACTGTCTCAGAATTTCCGCTTTCTGGTCTGTGAAGCACACTGTCCTATCAACCCCTGCTGAAACAAAAGCGACCGCAGAAGGTTCCCTTGCCACAGGTTTATAAAGAAACAGCCTGTGTTCATTTTGTCCTGGACTTAGGTTCAGGCACTGTTCTGTGGGAGAGGACTGCTGCTCTCAGGGATTTGGCCCTGTATCTGCCAGTTCCTGGCAGAGTAGATACCATCTGTCCCTAGTCACCTGCAAACTATAACTGTCTTTCTAAAGCAGCCCTTACTCCTAGGATGCCTGCTCCCCCTGTGTGGTACCTGCAGGAGAGGCACACATGCCCACAGGGACCAGGGAGCCTGCCAGGTCCGCCTCTGGCCATGCACAGTGGCTCCTGTGCAGAGAGCCCACCCAGTGCTTTCCCTGGGCTCCCCACCCAGCCCAGGCCCCACCTCCTGGCCTCCCAGTCCCAGCTCAGGACTGCTGTGTTTTCTCTCCTGTGAGAATGAGAGCACATCCAGTCAACATCCACTTGCTCAGTATTTTCTAAGTGGCTCAAGTTCCAACAAAATCTTTAATGAGCAAGACTCCTCCCAGTGAGAGTCTGCTGAATGCTCTGATTAAAATAGCTAGTATTTATCGAGCACTTACGATTCCCCAGGCCCAGAGCTAAACACCTTACATTCTTCTTCTCTTTAATCCTCAAGAAAATCCCACAAAGTAGGCATTCTTAACCCATTTTGCGCCAGTGATGAAATCGAGGTTCAGAGAGGTTAAGCAAGTTGCCCAGGACCACACAGGAGCAGAATTCAGATTTGTACCCAGGTTTAAGCTGGACTCTTGGTCCTCCCTCCCTGTATGGCATATCTTCCTTTCACTGGGAGCCTCCACCCACCCCCCATTCCACAGCACAGATCCTGCCCCATGTCACTGCTCTCTGCTAAACCCATGTGGGCCTGGTATGAGTGTCTGGTGGGTGGGGAGAGGCAGCCCCGACTGAAGCTCTTCTCAGGTCCCAAGGCATCTAACTTTTACAGGCAACACTGACATGATGTCAATTGCATTAATGTGCTTTAGCATCTTATTTTAAATGCAAATGTTGTTGAAAACATTTTGAAAGGCATTTTATAATTTTGTTTTATAAATTATTTTTTATTTTGATTTTACCATTTTATTTTCTTATTTGGAAATCCATTTAATTTGTCATTCTGAAAGCTTTTGTAGGCTCTTAAAAAGCCCTAGGCACTGGGCCTATATATAGTGCTTAAGTGATGAGAAAACAAACACACAAACAAAAAACAATTTGCCGTACACCACACATTCTCAATCCCTGAAGCCAGTGGGAGCCCTCCTCCTGGTTGAGGGCCAAGGATGGGCCATGATGTGCTTTGGAAGCACTGACAGTACTTGATCACTAGGATATGTTAATCTGCTCGGGCTGCCATGACAAAACACTACAGACTGGGCAGCTTTATGAACAGAAATTTATTAGCTCACATTTTGGGAGGATGGAAGTCCAAGATCAAGGTGTAGCAGGGTTTCCTCTGAGAGTTATAAGAAAGGGGCTGTTCCAGGCCTTTCCCCTTGGTTTGCAGCTGGCCGCCCTCTTGCATCCTGGTTGTCCTGGTCATTCTTCTGTGCATGTGAACCCCTGATGTCTCTGTGTGTCCTCATCTCCCCTTCTTATGAGGACTCCAGCTATACTGAATCATGGGCCATCCTAATGTCCTCATTTTAATTTGATCACTTCTCTAAAGGCCCTATCTCTAAATACAGTCACATGCTGAAGTATTGAGGGTTAAAACTTCAATATGAATGGAGAAGGGACAATTCAGCCCATAACAGGTGAGTTTTACTTTGATATGTATTTCCATTTGCACTCAATTCCATGTCTTTTTTATTTTCAAGACTTCTTCTTTGACCAATAGATTATTTAGTTGTCCAGTTTCCAAGTATTTGAAGGTTTTCTGTTATCTCTCTGTTATTGATTTCTAGTTTGTTTCCTTTACAGTTGGAAAGCACATTCCGTATGATTTAAATTCTTATAATTTGTTGGGATTTGTCTTATGGCCCAAATATGCTCTATCTTGCTATATGTGCTGTGGGCACAGGAAAAGAATGTGTATGTGTCTGTTGTTGAGGGGAGGGTTCTATAAATGTCAACTAGAGCCTGGTAGTTGACAGTGTTGTTGAGTTCTTCTATATTTTTGCTAATTATTTGCATGGTTGCATTCTATCAATTGTTAAAGAGGGCCATGGAAGTCTCCAACTATAGTTGTGGATTTGTCTATTTCTCTTTTCAGTTCTATCAATTTTTGCTTCACATATTTTGCAACTCTGTTGTTTGGTGCATTTATATTTAAGATTTCTATGTCTTCTTCATAGATTGACACTCTATAGTGTCCCTCTCTAGTAATTTTCTTTGCTCCATAGTCTACTTTATCTGAAATCAATATAGCCACTATTGATTTCCTTTGATTAATGTTTGCATGTACATTTTCCTCATCCTTTTATTTTCAACCTGACTACATTATAGTATTCAAAATGAATTTCTTATAGACAGAATATAGCTATGTCAAGTTTTAACTCACCCTGCAAATCTCTGTTTTAATTGGTTTATTTGAACCATTTATATTTAACATAATCATTAATATGTTAGGGCTAAGTCTCCCATTTTGCTTTCTGTTTGTTCTTTTGCCTTCACTTACTTTTTCTGCTCTTCCTGCAGATTACTTAAACCTTTTATAGAATTCCATTTTGATTTTCTATAGTGTTTTTCAGCATATCTCTTTTATA
>CAUYRT010045507.1:0-13575 GCA_963574885.1 Lepilemur ruficaudatus
GTGGCGTCAGCCTGGCTCACAGCAACCTCAAACTCCTGGGCTCAAGTGATCCTTCTGCCTCAGCCTCCCGAGTAGCTGGAACTACAGGCATGTACCACCATGCCCGGCTAATTTTTTTTTCTGTATATATTTAGTTGGCCAATTAATTTCTATTATTAGTAGAGACGGGGTCTCGTTCTTGCTCAGGCTGGTTTCGAACTCCTGACCTTGAGCAATCGCCCGCCTCAGCCTCCCAGAGTACTAACCTAAATTTCTTGAATGAAGAGGCTGTGAAAACTTATTTTAGCATCTCCTCTTTCTTTCCCTTTCTAGCATTCCCTCTTTCTTTCCTGGCCTGGGCATCTCCTTCCTGGTTGAAAGGTATCTGGATAATAACCACCTTGGTGATTTAGGGGTGGGTTGGTGAATGCAGAAACTGGATTTGGAGTTGGACAGTATTCCTTAAGTTATTTGATGCAGCTGTGGAAAAGCCTAAGTAACTTTTCCTGCCTCAACACAGACCACACATCCCTCTGTAGAGATAGGAATACTTATGGCAAAATATGCTTCCTGTTCCAGGATGATTCTCAGCCTGTCATTTTATGAAGATTTCCTCCTCGAATTGCTGGAAAAGTGGAAAATGCTGTATTTGCGATAGCTACAGCAGTGGGACAGGTCAAGCAGTCCGCTGAGCTCAATTCAGTTCAGCCACACTTAATGTACTTGTGCACCTACTAAATAAGTGACAAAGACAGGATTTCTGCCCTCAAAGAGCTCACACACTATAGGTGAGGCCACGGTATATACACATAATTGCAGTTATGATGGTCGCTATTCTAACCACCTTCCCAATGGTTCAGTTTGTCAGAGGTCCTAGAAAAGTACTGTAAAATTTCCTAAAATCTATAAGTGGCTACAAGAAGTATTGGGAGTTGGCCACTTGGCTCCACTCTCTGAGTCCTGTCTAGTTCCTGCCTAACTACCCACCCAACAAACATCGCACTTGAAGCGAGATTTTGATTCTCGCTTCAAAATCTAATGACTGGCCAGGCGCGGTGGCTCACGCCTGTAATCTTAGCACTCTGGGAGGCCGAGGCAGGCGGATCGTTTGAACTGAGGACTTCGAGACCAGCCTGAGCAAGAGCAAGACTCCATCTCTACTAAAAAAATAGAAATTAGCTGGAAAACTATATATATATATATAATTAGCTGGGCATGGTGGTGCATGCCTGTAGTCCCACCTACTCGGGAGGCTGAGGCAGAAGGATTGCTTGAGCCCAGGAGTTTGAGGTTGCTGTGAGCTAGGCTGATGCCATGACACTCTAGCTCGGGCAACAGAGTGAGACTCTCTCTCAAAAAAAAAAAAAAAAAAAAAATCTAATGACTACATGAAGAACTTCCCAGTTACCTCTTAGTTTTGCTTCATAGCACATTCCTGGTAAGTTAAAACTCTAAACAAATTTATCCTGATAACAGACTATTTCTTTACCATTCCATAAAACATACCCAGATTTTTTTCATTCTTCTCTATTACATATGATGAGTATGCTAAGTGATTTCTGAAATATTTTTTTCTCTTTTTCGAGGGAGGCATCTCTGGGGCACAATTCCGGATCTCCTGGGCCAGCAGGTGCTACCAGTCTCCAGTTCTGAGGCAGGGACAGTCGCTATGCTCTTCGCTGCCCTGCGGGCTGGCTGACGGGAGCTTGCTGTCCTTCCGGCCTGGGGCTCTTGGTCCTCCTTCCAAGGGCAGGAAGGTTTGAGGAAGTGAAATCTTATTTTAATAAACCTGAGGATTTAATAAACCAGATTTTAATAAATCAGAGGAACTGAATCAAAAGACCATTTGGGCATACCTGGGTGCATGATTCTCTCAGGCTAACCACAAAGTTTTGAAAAAGAGGGTGAATAGTTTGTATTTTCTATCTAAATAAATTTAAAAAAAAATGCTGGAGTCATAGTGCAGACAGTCGTCTACAGATCCTTACAACCGCAGATATCATATATAAAACAAGATTAGCTCCTGAGGGCAGGAAGGGATATTTGCATCTAGAAGCTCTAAAACATCAAATGAATGAGTCAGAACTTTGGCATTCATTCTATCTGCCTTAAAAAAAAAAAAAAAAACAGACAGACATCTCAGGGTAAATTGGATCTGATTCAAACAAAGTAGAAAAAAGACATCTCCTAGCAAAGCGCTTAGCCTTCTAACAGATTAACAGTCTGGAAGCAAAAATGGAATTTCCTCCATTTTTCGAGAATAAACGTGTATCCGAAGCAAAAAAAAATTAAAACGTTCTCTTAACCAGCGCAGCAGGCTGAGAAAGAGCCAGGTGCAAGACTTGGGCAAGAAGACAAGCTTCATTTCTTTCCTCCTCTGCCATCATCCTTCCCCACCCCCATCTTTCCCCTTCCAGCCCCATTTAAAAGACAACAAAAACTGCTACAATTAACGGCTGAAGAATAAGAGCAGATGTACAGTCTTCAAGCATTTAGGTTTGGGATTGAACTGACTCTTCTCAAACTGCTCTTCTTAACGCCCCACCAACAGTCCTTTGCCGTCTGCCCCCGACCTTGTCCCTTCTGAGGCACACTAACGAAAGTTTCGGGGCCAGGACTGAGGAAGGACTCGCGCCCGCTCTCTCTGACGGGCCCCTGGCTGTCTCGTGCCCCTGCTTTCCGCTGGCAGAAATCAGTGCACAGTGACTTCTGCAGGAGCAGCTGCTAAAGCCCGTTCCCCTCCCCCAGGGCCCCTCACATTCTGTTGTCACATTCTCGGGCAATATTTCAGAAGCTTACTCATCCTGCCACTCACGTCCCCCACCCCCGCGCCCCTCCCCCAAACAGGACATTAGGAAGGAAACATGAGAGATTTTATTTTAGCCTAATTGAACAGTAGCCCTTATTTCATCTTGAGTAAGATGAATGGGCTGTCCAACTTCACTTCTCACTTTATCTGTAATGAGGTTTCTCTCTCCACTGTTTACTAAAGTATTAAAAAGCACTTTGCAGTGCCTGCTGGTATATTCCATCAAAGAGAGTCAACAGAACAGATGAAGACGTACGAGAAAGTCACGGAGATAAGGTGCCTTTTATGAAAGTTTAGATTCCAGAGCGATTAGAAAGAATGTTTCCCCCTCCATGAATTCAGTGGCAAAAAAACCCAGCCTTTTTCTCTTTGGCAGCAAAGTGGTTTCTTGTAGGGCAGGACAGCACCTGGCAGGTTTTCCCAGGATCAGACCAAAGTGGATAACTAATTGCAGTCATTAACGTCCAGGTGGTAAGAAATTGCCAGAATTGTGAGATCCTAATAGGCCGTTAGCATCTCTATACTGGATGCGCTTTTGTGGACCCTTCCTCTCACCCACAGTGATGAAACACTGTTCTGTTCCTGCTCCGGCTCTGTCTCCAGCTGTTCTTGACAGAGAAGAGCACATTTAGACGTTGAGAGGTGCAAAATGAGCGCCATAATACTGGGGGCCCGAGGAGAAGACCCTGCTCAGCGGTGGTGACACTGAATGCTGTGTGACCTTACACAAGTCACTGAACTGCACCTATACATAATTTCTTCCCTCACAAAGCAGGAAGGAACTATCTTGCACTGATAAGTATTTGGGTATGGATAATGAACAACCATCTGTTTGATGTACTGAGATTTTTACCTAAGAATTAAGAATGGATACTTCGTTGCATGACAGCCACAGTCCTGTTTGTATACCTTTCCTTCAGCAATCTGAGTGCCTGTGATACCTGTACATGTGGTAGGGAGGACGACAAGACATAAAACATGAAAAGTGCAGTAAAAGGCACAGCCTTTTATTATTAGAATAGGAAGTCAAATTTCTACTCTTCATTTAAGACCCCACCAAATATCTCTTCCTGACTCCCTCCCCAGGAATCTTCGGCAAAAAGTTCATTCCATAGCAGATCAGAGGCTTTATCACCTTTTACTGTCCTCTGCCTTTTCAGGCTCTTCTGCTATGAAAAAATAAATGCCAAATACGGACCGTAAGTTCCAAAAAAGGGGCACTTATGCTAAGGTGGGAAGAGCCCAGGAATAGGAGCCGGAAGACAAAGGTGCAAATCACCAACCTATTGTTCTGTCAGTCTGACTCTGGGCTCTCTGAGCCTGTGTCCACATCTGAAAAATGCTAATACCCACATCAAACAGGACTATTATGGGAATTAAATGAGATCACATAGGTTAAATACTGCTAAATAAATTTGGACTCCCTACCCTGTGGCCCTTTTCTCTAAATAGTTGGAACGTAGCACTAGGGTTCAAAGGAAAGACCCAAGATGCAACTATAGATTTCTAGGTTATACAAGAAGTAAGAAGATGTAAATCACAGGAGTAGATGAATTCTCAAAGAGAATAGGAAGAGAAAAGGGCTGATGACAGCATTCAAAAGAATGTCCACAATTACAGGAGCAGAGAGCTTCTGAGTTGAAGAAAGAGGATATTGTGCCATGAATCTAATTCAAGAACAGAATGGTGAAATCTTTGGAATGTCATCACAAAGTTCAAGAAAATAAAGAGTAATCTATACTCATGAGTATTTTGGCTTCTGAAACTTAAGTTTGGGTCATTTTGTTTTTATTAGTTTCATCTTTTGTTTGTTTGTTTTTGAGACAGGGTCTCGGTCGAGTACAGTGGTGTCATCAGAGCTCAGTGCAACCTTAAGCTCCTGGACTCAAGCAACCTTCCTGCCTCAGCCTCCCAAGTAGCTGGGAGTACAGGCTCGGGCCATCATGCCTGCCTAATTTTTGTATTTTTTGTAGAAACAGGATTTTGCTCTTGCTCAGGCTGGTCTCGAACTCCTAGCATTTATGCTAGCTGTCTTCAAATTGTCCCTGGATGTGTTTGAGTATTTTCTCATGATTAGGTTTACGTTAAACATTTTTGGCAAAAAGACTGCATAGGTGATGGAGTGACATGAGGAAGAAGATGGAATAGGAAGCCCCAAACCTCATTCCCTCATGGAGACACTGACTTAATAACAACATACTGTTCAAAAGCTTTATGAAAACTCCAGAAACCAATTAGGAAGTTGCAGTAGCCCAGGCAAGCTCAAAACCAAGAACATCACATTCAAATGGGTAAGAAAATCCTTTCATTTCAACTGCATCAGCCTTTCCCCCAAGTTGGCACAGCTCGTTGTAATTGGGAGAAATCACCCAGCTCACAGCTTCAATTATATGCACAAGCCCAGAGATGATGCACCCCCATAAAAGGTTTAAGAGGCTCCCACAATCACTAGCTAGGCTGATTGGTGAAGGTCTTCCTCTGTATGAAGCCAGTCTATAAAGGCTGGGAGAGGTAGCTTGTTTTCAAATGCACAAATCACATACTAGAAAAAATAACAAGGCACACAAAGAAGCAAGGAAACATGGGACAAGCAACGGGACAAAACAAATTGTCAGAAACTGACCCTAAAGAAATACAGATCTATGAATGACATGACAAAGAATTCAAAACAATCATCTTAAAGATGCTCAATGCACTACAAGAGAACACAGATAGTCAACTGAGTGAAAACAAAAAAAATTATGCATGAACAAAATGACAATAACAACAAAGAGATAGAAATTATAAAACAGAACCAAACAGAAATTCTGCAGCTGAAAAATATCATAGCTGAATTGAAAAGTCACTGGAGAGAATAAAAGTAGACTTGATCAAGCAGAAGAAATCATCAATGAACTCAAAGGCAGATCATTTGAAATTATTGGGTCAGAGGAACAAAAAGAAAAATGAATGGAGAAAAATGAAGAAAGACTAAACAGCTTATGCAACACCATTAAGTGGACCAATATATGCATTGTGGAGTCTCAAAAGAGAAAAGACAAAGAAAGGGATAGAGAGTTTATTTAAAGAAATAGTCACCAAAAACTTGCCAAATTTCAGGAAGGAAATAGACAAGCAAATTCAAAGAGCTCAAAGGACTTCAACTAAGTTGAATACAAACAGGTCCATACCAGATACATTATAATCAAAGTGTCAAAGTCAGAGACAAAGAGAATCCCGAAAACAGAAAGAGAAAAACAATCTGTCAGGTACAGGGAGCACTTATAAGATTGTCAGCAAACTTATCAGCAGAAACATTACAAGTCAGAAGTGAGTGGAATGATATACTGAAAGTGCTGAAAGAAAAAATAGTGCCAACCAAGAATACCATATCCCATAAAGCCATACTTCAAAAATGAAGGAAAATAAAGATTTCCCTAGACAAATGAAAGCTGAGGCTGTTCATCACCACTAGACCTGCCTTACAAGAATTTCCAAAGGGAATCCTTTAAGTTGAAATGAAAGGTACTAGACAGAAACATGAGCATATGAAAACATAAAGTTGATAACCTTTTTGGCAATCAAAAGAGGGCAGGGGTGGCCATATTTACCACACCCATTAGAATGGCCACTAACGCAAAAACAAAAAATAAATAGTGCTGGCAAAGATGTGGAAAAATTGGAACCTTTGTGCACCGCTGGTGGGAATTTAAAATGGTGCAGCTGCTGTGGAAAACAGAATGGAGGTTCCTCAAAAAATTGAAAATAGAATTACCACATGATCCAACAATTCCACTGCTGTGTATATATCAAACAAAATTGAAAACAGGATCTCAAAGAGTTATTTGCACACCTATGTGCATAGCAGCATTAGTCATAATAGCCAAGAGGTGGAAGCAACCTAAATGCTCATTGACAGATTAAAGAATAAGTAAAGTGTGACATATACATGCAATGGAATATTATTCAGCCTGAAAAAAGAAGGCAATTCTATCATATGCTGCAGTATGAATGAACCTTAGGGACATTATGTTGAGCGATGTGGGCCAGTTGCAGGAGAGATACTGCATAGTTCCACTTCTGTGAGGTATCTAGAGTTGTCAAACTCTTAGAAACAGAAAGTAGAATGGTGGTTGCTGGGGGCTAGAAGGAGGGAAAAGGAGGAAGTTGCTGTTTGTGGATATAGAGTTTTGGTTTTGCAAGATAAAAAAGCTCTAGAGATCTGATGTACAACAATGCACATACAGTTAATGCTATCGTACTGTATACTTTGGAGTAGACGAGTAGTCTAGGGAGTAGGGAGGAGGAGGAGTAGTATTAGGGAGTAGTCAAGATGGTAAATTTGTGTTGTGTGTTTTTTACAACAATGAAAAAGAAATACTGCATAGGTGATATGTGCTTCCCTTTGAACCACATCAGAAGTGACATGATGCCAGTTTGCCCTGTTATTGGTGATTCATTGTTTATTTATCTTGTTTAAGTGAGTTAATGAAGGTAAGAACAGTGTGGTGGCAACCAAGCATGCAATGAGGAACAGCTGTGATACTGATGATGGTTTTCTTTGGAGGGTCTTCCCTGTGCGAAGCTCCTTATTTCTTTTCTTCTATGACTGTGGCACAGGCTTCTCAGGAGAACTGCCCATAATCTTGTGGTTCTGTCTATTAAAGCTGCTAGTTTTTAGCCTGCACATAGAGGCTCTGAATCATTCTGGTGACAAGATAACAGCATGTTCCCAGAATAAAGATCTCTGAGCTATCTTTGGAGTTAGTCTGACCACTTCCCTATGGGAATAATTGATCTGGTAATGTCCTCATTTACCTGGATGCTGAGTGATTTTTTTTTTATATGAAGCAATCAGTCTTTCTTAGCCATCTAAATTTAGACTCAAAGACTTCATCAGGACTGGAATAGGTGATTGCTTCATTCCTTCAATCAGCAAATATATATCAAGAACTGACCAGGCACTGGCACTAATAATACATAGACCTTACCTTAGGAGCTTGCAGTCTAGTGACGGAGACAGATGTCTAAGCCAGCCCTCACGGTGGAGTGCAAGCGCTGAGGACAGTTCCGTGTGCATCACCAGCTGGAGCTGTAATACAAAGGCATGGGGCACAGGAGGAAGATATGCCCTAGTCCACGAGCATCAGCCGCCCCTCCTAGGGCAGGATCGTGTTCACCCTTCCATGATCTTTTTCTGTCCCCTATTTATGTGAATAGACTTAAATAGCAAATAGACTCAAATAAACAAGATACCATTAAAAGACCACTCATAGAGGTAGAAGAGTTCAATTACAATATGTACCATGAAAATTGGCAGTAGAGAAGAAGAACATGGACCCCGAAGTCAACAGAACTGACTTTTCTGCACTCCTAACCTGTCTGTCCTTCGGTTTCCTCATCTGTAAAATGAAACAATAACAGCCCCCCACTCCCAGAGTTGTTGGGAGATTACGTGAGATTTTATGCTAAAACACGTAACTTTAGCAAGCGTGAGCTCTAGCAATATTAACTGATATTTTTATTATTTGGATATAGACGTGGTCCTTTATCTAAATTATAGATAATTTAAACTACAGTAGCAAGGCTCTGGATTCTTAGGGAGGCAATCTGGAGAATTTCTCCTGCTGAAATAAGAAGGCCCCCAATGCCTGTGCAGACAGCCATGGCTCGCTCCTTCCCCAGTGGCAGAATTCAAATATTTTAACCCCAAATTCATAGGTGATTTGGGCCTAATTTGCTGGTCTTTATTATCTCCCATAGATGAAAACAAAATTGCTTTCCCTATATTCCCTAGAAGCCCGATGCAGAGGCTTTATCCTCCCCTGGAGTTGCAGTTATAAAAATACCACAACCATAACTTTCTGCTTCAGTCCAGATTTTCCTTGGGACTATAATTTTACTTTATCAAATTTTGCTTGAAATAAGTAGACATGCACCAGAACCTGGATATCTTGTAGTGATTTGGTTGTTTTGGTAACCAGTTTTGATCAGGAAATTAGTTGCTAGGCCACATTTTAAAATCATAGATCTGAGAAGGCACTTAACATGACATCAAATCCATCTCATTGCCTAGATAATGTGCTCACCTTTTAGAAATATTATCAGAAAAACTGATAAATTGGACTTCATCAAAATTAGGAATTTCTGCTCTTCAAAAGACACAATTAAGAGAATGAAAAAATAAGACACAGACTGAGAGGAAATATTTGCATAGCATACTGTATCTGACAAAGGACTTGTATCCAGAATATATAAAGAACTTTCAAAACTCAATAATAATAAAATGAACAACCCAATTAAAAAATGGGCAAAATATCTGAACAGACATTTCACCCAAAAAAAAAAAAACATACAAATGGCAAATAAGCAAAGGAAAAGATGTTCATCATCATTAATTGTTAGAAAAATACAAATTAAAACCACAGTGTGATACTACTGCATATCTATTAGAATGCCCAAAGTTAAAAAGAGCAACCATACCACCAAATGCTGGTGAGCATGTAGCACTGGAAGCCCCACACACTGCTGGTGGGAATGTATAATAGAATCACCCCTTTGGAAAGTAATTCGGTAGTCTCTTTAAAAATTAAATATACCCCTAGTCTATGACCCAGCCATTTCATACCTAGGTATTTACTCAAGAGATCTGAAAGTCTATCCATACAAAGACTTATATACAAATGTTCATTATAACTCTACTTGTAATAACCAAAAACCAAAATAGCACAAATGTCTATTAACAGGTGAATAGACAGACCAACTGTGGTTAAACCACAAATGGAATATTACTCAGCAATAAAAAATGAACTATTGATAAACACAACCCCACAGATAAAAAGCTGAGTAAAAGAATCCAGACAAAAGGAGTACAGAATGTATGATTTCATTTATATAAAACTCTAGGAAATATACATTCATCTTTAGTGACAGAAAGAAGATCAACAGTCACCGAGGGATGTGGGAACGGCTGGCCCTGGAGAGGAGGAATTACCAAGAGTCAGAAGGAAACTTTTGGGGGTGATGATCCTGATTGTGGTGATGATCCTGATCCTTTTTATTGACCTTTTTAAAAAATAGAGTTTATTTTTAGAGCAGTTTTAGTTAGGGTTACAGCAAAATTGAGAGGAAGGTACAGAGATTTCCCACATAACTCCACCCACAAGCACAGCCTCCCCCATTAACAATATCCCCCACCAGAGTGCTACAATTGTTACAACTGACGAAACTGCATCGACCCGTCTTTATGGTGACGGATTTTTCACGAGCATATACATATGTCAAAACTTCTGAAATTGCACACTTTCCATGCACAATTCATTGCACAGAGATTACCCCTCAATAAAGCTGCTTTTTAAGAAGAAAACTTATCAGAACACTATTTCAATTGGAAAATCAGCTTCACTGTGTTTTTCTTAGTACTCGACCTTTTTTGCCTAATATTTAATTTACTGTGCATCACAAGTAGATATCAACCCGCTGCACTTTTTCTCTTCTTACATTTCTGGTATTGCCCTCAGCAGTGGTAACCAGAGTTCTAGAAATCCGTGTCCACCCTCACAACACATCTCAACGGCTGTCAGAGGGTGGAGGCCACCCAAGCCCACCAGCAACTGCTCCAACAGCTGAAGGAAGCTTGGGGTGAAGGTGGGGCAGGCAGGAGTCCGGGAGAGCTGCAGGCAGCTGCAGGCACCTGCCACAGGGCGCCGGGCTGACATGCAGCCCCCACTTGGGGTTCGGCAGGGAAGACTTACACACCGTAATAAATAAGGAGGCAGAAAACTCGTCCTTGATGGCATTTCAGCTGCTTCTTGCTCCTGTCCTATTGGCCTCTTAGACTTCATAACCTTTTGGGAGCAGGTTGTATTTATCTGTCTGTCATTGTCTGAGACTTGCTTGCCAAAGCCTGTCCCTTTGTTCCTAAGAGCCAGAGAAAGGATCTTTGACCCTTGTTTCTTAGCACAGTAAACAAAGATCTTCTTGGCTGCCAGTAAGCTCAAAGCACTCATTAAGCAAGAATTGTTCTGGCCAGTGGTTGAAATGACATCATCTTTCCTCCTGGAATCCAGCTAGAGAGAAAAATCAGGTCATTCCATTTACAAAGAGCAAATGCTCCCTCCTACTGCCAGCATTCAGGGGTTGCCGGATCTCTTCAAAGAGATCAAGAGAAAGAAGAGCCTATTTGAACTCAGGCTTTGAAATTGTCTCTTCAGCTACTTCCACTTAATTCCTGATAATATGCAAAGGAATTCCACTCCAAATGTCCTGGTGTCAGAGAGCAGGGGGTGCTCCTCACTTACCTTTCCTGAGTTTTCAGGTTGAGTATTTAACCAGTGTGGCAATGGCAGGTAGGTCTCATTAGCTGATAATGGGACAGCCCTTCAGGCTCTCTAACAGAGTACAAGAGGAAGGAAAAAATTGATTTTCTTCGTATTTTGTCACCATTGATCACAATTTGAAGTGGGAAAGGAAAAGATACTGTGTACTTAAAGATGTCCATTGAGATTCCTTTAAGACAAAACCAAAAACAAGTACAATTTTCAGAGGATGATAATCAATATCCTTCCTTCCTTCCTTCCTTCCTTCCTTCCTTCCTTCCTTCCTTCCTTCCTTCCTTCCTTCCTTCCTTCCTTCCTTCCTTCCTTCCATCTCTCTCTATATATGGCTAGTTAGAAGAACCGATAATCAGCGATTTCTAAAAAATCCAAATGAATCTAGTGTAATCAATGTTTTCCCAAAGACTCTTTGACAGTAAGGAAAATCTGGACACAATACATCTGTAACTAGTTTCTGAAATTTCCAGAATTTCCAGATAATTTCATCAAAATATTAGACATGCCTAACAAAAACTAAAAGAAAAAAAACAAAACCTCCACATAATAGAGGAAGTTTATTTTTGATAGTCTACATTTTTATTAGATATCAAAATGTGTAGCATTTTTAATTTTTAAAAATGTCTTCAAAACATATTTGGTTCCAAACAAGTAAATGGCATATTTCAACACATGTACAAACACACACACATTTCACAACTAACACTAAGAACATTACATACATTAGTCCATAGATTACTTATAAACCGCCATTGAATTCTCCTGTTGCTCAGAAAAATGATTCTAAACTTGGAAATAAATAAAGAAGGATAACTGGGTGGCCTTTTGATCATGCACCCATCTGATGGGCCCATCTGATGTGGGCAGGGTCTAACATTATTTGACTTGCTATCACTAATTGATCAGAGGCCCAGACCTTTCCTAAGTCACTAAAATTAGAGTTTATCTCTCTAGAAAACTGATAAGTTATAAAGATATTTGTTCCTCTAAGTGATGTTATAACTCAAGGGTTATGATGTTATCGCCCTGTAGGACATTCAGCAGTTTTACATCTCATTTAGCAGTCTTATTTCAGCATTCTTTTTTCCACTGACTATATATATATATTGAATCAGCTTTGTTAGTCTGCCAGTTCCCTCATAAATGAATTAAATAAACCTTGACACATGCTATCTATTTGTATGAGAATTATCTTTTTAGCAGTTTGAAAATTATGCTTTGACACTCTACCAGCATGTAACAGAATTTGAAATAGCAGAATGATCCCATTTTGAACAAATGAGCTTATCTTAGTTTGGGTTCCCTATATGGACTCTAAGATGAGGATTTAAGGATGGTAGCTCATTTTGGAGGAGTAGGGGCTAGAAGGGAAGTAAGGAAGTGACCAAGGAATGGAAAGCTGCCAACAAAGGGAGGATCATCATGCTGCTGCCATCCTGGGTAATAAAGCTCAATCCTACAGGAAACTGCAAGGAAGAATGGAAAGCACAGGTGTCGAAATGATCCCACCCAAAGAGTGGAGCTGGGGTACTTACACACCAGTTCCTATCAGTCGTTTATTAGGCACTGCTCCTGGGTGTTATTAATTCTCTAGCACTTCCTGACAGCTAGTGGCAACTTTTCTCAGTGCTGGAGGAAGTTCTCAAGCATGAAGAGATAGACACAGGCAACTGGAAATCTTGAAGTTTACTGAAATGGTAGAGTCCAAGGGATATGGACAGGACACTCATGGCCTTTCTAAAAAACAAACAAAACAAAACATTTCCATTTATCAGGAAATAATGTCATCCTCAAGGTAACAGAACTCAAGTTCAATGCACCAACTTCCTCATAAAAGAAGCTTTTTCCCCCCATGATAAAATATCCAGATTTGAATCTGTTCATCAAAGGAATTTTCCAAAGATTAATCAACTACAAAGTACTCAGCACAATACAGCTGATTTTCTAAAAGAACACTCTATTTCCAGACAGCTGAGGGTTCTTGTGTAGCACATTTTCCATTCACTATATGAGATGGTAAATGATTTTTTTGCAACAGGAATGGAAATTTCTGGTCAAATATTTCATTATCAGTCTGTTATAAAATATATTTAGAACTCTTCAAAATTAAATAAAGCCCTTTACAAAGTATTGTCCTAAATTACTTAAAAAATTATTGTATTAGTGTGGCTTTAAGAAAAAAAACCAACAAATATTTTTTACCTTAAAAGAGACTTCTGGGGCGCAGCGGCTCACGCCTGTAATCCTAGCACTCTGGGGGGCCGAGGCGGGTGGATCGCTCAAGGTCAGGAGTTCGAAACCAGCCTGAGCAAGAGTGAGACCCCTGTCTCTACTAAAAATAGAAAGAAATTAATTGGCCAACTAAAAATATATAGAAAAAATTAGCCGGGCATGGTGACACATGCCTGTAGTCCCAGCTACTCGGGAGGCTGAGGCAGAAGGATCGCTTGAGCCCAGGAGTGTGAGGTTGCTGTG